>PVJA010004443.1:0-57113 GCA_004027025.1 Myocastor coypus | reverse complement strand
CCTAGCACATAAAGTCGGTCTGGACAAGCATATAAAGTGACAGCTACAAGGTTCTAAGATGGGATTAAAAAAAAAAAAAAAAGACAAAAAGGCTGGGGAGATAGTTCAGTAGAATAAGCACATGTCTGGCAAGCGCAGGGTCCTGAGTTTAAACCCCTGGTTTAAAAAATATAGGGATGGGATGGGGGATGGAGCAGGGGCCATCTATGGTGGCCAGGTAAAGATCAACAGAAATGTAGAGAGATTGTCACCCTCTGCTCCTAGAATCCAGATCAGGAGAAAGGGGCGCAGGGGCTGGGGGGTGGGGTGGATTCGTTCCCTAACTCCAGCACTGAAGGCTAAGGCCTAAAGGCCTTTGAAAGCCCAGACTGTGTATTTTCCAGCCTTGCCTGGAAGTTTGGCGATGTCCCATAGAGGGCGCCATTTGCCGGACTTTGGATGCAGTCCGGGGCCCAAGGAAGCAGAAGCCGCATTCCTCGCCAGAGGGCGAGTGAACCTCTTCGGTCGAGCTCAGAGCTCAATATAGGAGCTTTCTGGAAGCAAAAGAAAAGATCTGATGTACAAACGCTGCCATCCAAGCTCAGTATTCCAAAGTCGATGGATGGGCTGAGGATACAGACATCTAAAATGTCTTTTCATGGTTAAAATGCGCGCGTGCGCACACCTAACACTCACTAACCTAGGCGCCTCTTCCGAGACAGGGTTGGGGCGACAAAGGAAAAGTGAGGGTCATAAAGTCACGCGATAAGGGCCAGGAACGGCTGTCCTGTATCTACGGCTGTCCTGTATCTTTCTTTTGCCAGGGAAGCTCCCTTTCCCATCTGAATCTAGTTTTGGAGTTGTGGGCAGCCAAGAGCCCACCCACCTCACCCCGACAGAACCCACCTTCCTTTCTGGAACCTCAGCCGTGCAATTCTTCTGGATACAGATGAGTGGGGAGTTGTTTTTCGTTTTTGTTTTCTAGTGCTAGGGATAGAAACCAGGGCTTGAGTTTGCTAAGCTAAATTCTCTACCTCTCCCGGGAGCCAGAGCCTTTCCATTTCGGTTTAAAGGCCGCTTCGGTGCGACCAAAGTTTTAGCAAGTTTGCGCACAGCTCCCACGCCATGCCCGCGGGGGCCTCTCCTTGAGTCCCCTTCGCCACCCGGTGAGCGGTGTGCAGGCACTGTGCACTGAGCTCGCATAGAACTTACTGCATTGAGCGATCTCTGCGGTCAGGCAAAGAATGGGTGTGCAGCACTGTTCGGATGACTCTGACCCTGACTCCTCTCCAATACACCTGTCTCCACCTATAAACGTCCATTGTGAGAAACACCCTGCGTGGATTTCAGGGCTGTGATTGGTTCCCACTCGGATTTTGGATGGTTTACATTCCATAAATCCTGTAAGAACTCAAAGGAATAATAACAATGCTTATGGAAGTGCCACTTATGAGGCTTCCAGATTGCCAAAGCAAAAGTAGAACTCACTACCGTAGGTGAATGAAGAAACATTAAACGCGACAATCGTTGGAGAGGTTCTGACACCCTAGGACTGAAAAATGAAACACATCTACTTGTCACTTGGGAGCCCAAAGTGGTCGCGCCTGCCAATGTACAGCAGTTTTGAATAAGGCAAGACTCTGAATAACGAAAAAGAAAGCGGAGGGGAAAATGAAGGGGCTACAAAAATGATCTCAGGGGTATGGGAAGCTTTAACTGGGACAGAGGAGAGTGAGGGCAGTTTGTCACTTTTCTCTGACCAGAGAGAGCTATCTTGGGAAGGGACTTCCCCTCAAAAATAGTTCTGATCTATTTAACGCTTAAATATAGAGTCTAAGTATGCCTGTTTCTCATACTTCTCGTGGGCCCCAGGCGCTGTTTTTTAAGACTATGTAATTGAATGGCCTTCCACCTAGCTGTTCCTCAGGGGGGCCCACTGTGGCTCTCTGGGGACTTAGAAGCCCTTGGGATGTGTTGTGAATGTCCCTCCTACCGCCACGCGACTGCGACTGAGGAAGGTATTCCTCCACGCCTTTGGTTCATCCCTCCCCACCCTCGTTTTTAAAGCTCCGAAGTCCACCCCGAAAGACTTCTTAGAAGAAAGTATTGTCTTCGGGATGGCAGGTTGCAAATGATTCTCCGGGCGTGGGCACCAGCATCCTAAGGAGAAGCGAGCCCATCCGAGTGCAGCCATCGGTGGGGATACGCGGCTACCCCAGGGGCCCAGCCAAGCGACGCGAGGGTGTCGGCCTTTCCTGTGTGCTCCACGCGTCTTTGCGCACCCACTCTTGCTCCCCTGGAAGGCTCGCTCTGCTTTAGCAAGGCCAAAGGCCAAGGCTACGTGGATTCCCGAGCCGGCCAACCCGATTCCTTTTTCACCGCTAGACTTTGGGTGGGGAACCCAAATCCCTCTCTCCTAGCTGCGCCTTTCTGGGCAGGTTTTAAGAACAATGCTGAGGTCACCCGACCCCAAAGGGTAGGAAAGTGCCGAGTTCGGCACGGGCCGAGGTGGCGTCCTCCCTCCTGGGCCTGTGCTGCTCGGCTCTCGGGCAGCGTGGGAGCAGCGGGGCCCTGCAGAGTCCTTGGGGGAGGGGAACGGCAGCTGCAGGCACGGATAACCCCAAAGTGACCCGGGCGGGCCTAGCCCGCCCATCCCTCCTCCCGCGGGGATGGCGGAGGGAAGCGGGACCCTGAGCCGCAGGGGGGAGAAGGAGGCCGGGGCTCGGACGGTCAGTACGCTCCGGCCGGTCGGGGGCGCCGCGGGCCCCGGATGCAGCGCTGTTCTCCAGCGCTCCTAGGAGCGCTCCGAGTGCCTCTTTAGCGAGAGCCAATATCCTTTTGTGCTAATAGGTTTGTCCTCATTTGCTGCCTAATTGGACTATATAAAGCCAATAACTGGCGGGCTGTTATAGCCCGAAGCCAAAGCGCCCAAATCTGAGGAAAGTGAGGAGGGGGGTGGCAGCGGAGGCGGCTGCCGGCCGGGGCTCGGCCGCGCCTTCGTCTGTCTAATCCCATTTGCCATTGTACGCGCCCAATCGCCGTATACTCCCCGCATTTAACTTGGATGACATTTTGATTTCATCATTAGCATCCGGCGCCGGATTGACGCAGCCCAAGCCGGGGACTGCTCTCGCTGCCTCCTCCCCGGGAGCGCAGCCGCCGCCGAGCCGCCTCGCTCCCTCCGAGCCGCGGCCAGGTCGCTCCCCGCCCCCCGGGACCCCTCCCCCATGCCAGTCCGCCCCGGCCCGGTCCTCACCCCGCCCTCCCGCGGCTTGGTTTGCGCCCGGGGCGGCCCACGACTTTGCGCCCCGTAGTTGAGTCCCGTTTATGCTCTGATTTCCGGCCGTTCGCCTGCTCCCCGGGCCGTCTGCCCGTCCCACTCGCTCCCTCCCGGGACTCGGAGGAGAGAGGGGACCATGCCAGAGCCCGGGCCGGACGCTTCGGGCACCGCCAGCACTCAGCCCCCCCCGCCGCCGCCGCCCCTGCCTCCTGCGCCCAAGGAGTCCCCATTCTCCATCAAGAACCTGCTCAACGGAGACCACCACCGGCCGCCCCCAAAGCCTCAACCACCCCCTCGGACTCTCTTCGCGCCCGCCTCAGCAGCCGCCGCCGCAGCCGCCGCCGCCGCCGCTGCCAAGGGGGCCCTGGAGGGCGCCGCGGGCTTCGCGCTCTCGCAGGTGGGCGACCTGGCTTTCCCCCGCTTTGAGATCCCAACGCAGAGGTTTGCCCTGCCTGCGCACTACCTGGAGCGCTCCCCGGCCTGGTGGTACCCCTACACCCTGACCCCCGCCGGCGGCCACCTCCCGCGACCTGAAGGTACCGACCTCTCTTTGAACTTTCGTTCTCTTCTCCCCCGCGCCCGTCGCGTCCCCGCCCGGCGCTGTTTCCACCATAGATCCGGGATCCCCCTCTCTCGCAAACCCGATGCTTGGCTAACTTCCTCCAGCCCCTGGCCTGCATCTCCTGCCCGCGCGCTCGCTCGCGCTGTCCGGGAATCCAATCCCACTTGGTGAGAAAATAGGCGGAGTTGGAGTCCCGGGCGCGGTCGCTTCCCAGGAGAAGTGGCCTCGGGCATGAAGGGGGTGGCTTCTGACAGCTGGGGCTGGGAACCTTGCCTAGAAGGAGGGGTTGACTCCGGCGGACCCTGGCGAGGGGCGAATCTTCCCGCCCGGCCTTGGTAGGGGAGCTTAGGAAAGAGAAGGGGCGGCCACGCGACTTCGGTCCCTTCGAAGGTCCTCGGGAGGAGGGAATCTCGGGACTCGGCGCCCCTACTCCCAGACCAGCCGGGGCAGGAGAGGCAGGGGCGAGGGCCTGGAGGCCCTTGCGGCTGGCTGGGGCGTGCTGCCACCAGGCTCCCGGCCTCGCTCAGGGCTGTCTGTGTGCGTCCGTCTGTCTGTCTCCCCAGCCTCGGAGAAGGCCCTCCTGCGAGACTCCTCCCCCGCCTCGGGCACTGACCGCGACTCTCCCGAGCCCCTGCTCAAGGCTGACCCTGACCACAAGGAACTGGACTCCAAGAGCCCGGACGAGATCATTCTGGAGGAGAGTGACTCGGAAGAAGGAAAGAAGGAGGGCGAGGCGGCGACGGGCGCGGCCGGGGCAAGCGTAGGAGCGGTGTCCGCCACGCCGGGCTACGAGGACTGGAAGAAGGGCGCTGAAAGTCCAGAGAAGAAGCCCGCGTGTCGCAAGAAGAAGACGCGCACCGTTTTCTCGCGCAGCCAGGTCTTCCAGCTCGAGTCTACTTTCGACATGAAGCGCTACCTGAGCAGCTCCGAGCGCGCCGGTCTGGCCGCCTCGCTGCACCTCACGGAGACGCAGGTCAAGATCTGGTTCCAGAATCGCCGCAACAAGTGGAAGCGGCAGTTGGCCGCGGAGCTGGAGGCCGCCAACCTGAGCCACGCTGCGGCGCAGCGCATCGTGCGTGTACCCATCCTTTACCACGAGAACTCGGCGGCTGAGGGAGCGGCGGCAGCTGCCGCAGGGGCCCCGGTGCCGGTCAGCCAGCCGCTGCTCACCTTCCCGCATCCGGTCTACTACTCGCACCCTGTGGTCTCGTCCGTGCCGCTGCTACGGCCGGTCTGAGGTCCCAGAGAGGGGAGGTGGAGGGCGTGCCCGGGCACCTTGCCGGATCTCCGAGGAGACTGGGCCAGACTGGGCCGGGCGAGGGTGTGGAAACGTCCGGCGGCTTTGGGAACCCGGGCTTCGCGCACTGCCTGACCCCCTCCCCAATCGGTAGCATTTTGTAAGTATTTGCAACGCATTTTCGTGCAATTCATCCCTAATGAATTTGAGGCGCTTCTCCTCTTATTTCTGATTTTGGTACTAATTAAGAGAAAGCAGGAAAATGGTAACATTTCCAGGTCAAATATTTTGGCTGAAAGCTTTTGTGAAATGTGCAGCTCTATCCCTAAATTTGCATTGCGCTATGACTTTTTGGTTTTCTTTTTATAGAAGGAAAGTAAGCGCAAAACCCGAAACCCTTTAGTTTATTCACTTTCAATCGAATGTCCACAATCCAGAGGGAAAGAATGAATTGGGTAGTACTATTTCTGGATTTCAGGGTGTGGTTCTTCCTTCCCACCCCAAACCTGTTACCTCTCCAGTTTTCAGAATCTGAGCAGCCTCTCATAGGAACCCTATTTGGGGCTTCTTTTCTCTCCAAAAAAAGGTCTGGCAATTAACCCCTGTCTCACTTTGTGATCAAAGAATTCTCAGAATGTTTAAAGGGAAGTTAAAACAGCCAAAAATCAGGACTCTAAAAATACAAACAATTACTCTGTGGGGTTTGAGTGGTCTTATTTATTAGTAGCATTTATTTGGGGAATTTCACTTACCAGTAAATTATTAATAGAACTATTACTTTGCTTCCTGTTTTTGAGAGAATGATTTCAACATTTTAAACCAACTATATCTTTTGTCTTCTCCCCTACATTTTAATTCTGCAGTATCTATTTTTTTGATCTGTGCAATATTGTACAAAATGTCTTGAGAGCCCTGCTCCTTCCTCCAGGAGGGAAATAGACTTTTTGGCAGTGTAATCATGGTCATTTGTGTAGAAAGAGAAAATTAAACAGAGGAAAAGGGAGAAAGAAGAAAACAAGGATAGGTAGCAATGCTCAAAGGAGGTAGGCATACTGGAGCGCTTTAAGTGAAGGACAATCAATTTAGGAGAATTTTAATTTATTTGATAAATGTAAATTTATCTTGTAAAATTCACCCTCAAGTCTGCAGGGCTTCCCGCTCTGCCACCCAATCTGTTTTCTTTCTGTCTGCTACACCTGTTGGTCTGCAGTAGTTTGTTTCCTCTAATCTCTCTTTCCTCTGCCAGGATCAGTTCCTTTTTAAGAAAAAGAGAAAAAAAACTTCAAAAAATATTGTTAATATTGTTGTGAAATTTAATTAATTAAAAAGAAAAGAAAAACGAAGCTTTTCCTGTTGCCAGAGTGTGTAACTTTGGATAATTTTTCCCAGAGCAGATGTCTCCGAAACTCTTTTTGGTCTGACTATCTGGCTGCCTCTGTGCCTAAGTCCGACCTAGATGCCCACCCCTATAATTCAGCAGCCAGCAGAGACAGAGGCCGCTTTGTTTGTACTGAGGGCAGCTCACTCCCTATCTTCCAAGGTTTGAAACACCCTAAGAGCAGGGAAGACCAAGAGACAGAAGGACTTAGTAGCACCTAGTTTTCCAAGATTGAGCAAAACAACAGCCACTGTAGACATCTGTTATTTCTGAGCACAGAGCTGCAGCTTCGCCTTCTGCTCCTAAGATGTGGTTCCTTCAGGAGCAGGAGTTTCTTTCCTGGGCAGGGCGTCGTTAAGATACTTAGGTAAGAGTGTGGTGGTTCCAGTTGCCCCAGAGGTGTTAGAGGAAAGAAGCTAGTAAATTGAGTTTGGCTGCAGCAGTAGACTGAGGATCAAGACCCACTGGGAAATGCCTGGTGAGGAGAGGGCAGCCTGGGAAAAGCCAGCAGGCTCTCTGGACAGGGACTATCTCTAAGATGGGAGGCTTTAGAGATACTTGAGGGCATCGCTCCTGCCGGGGCTGCTCAAGCCCAGGCACTGTCCTGGTATGTTAGGTACTAGGGAACAAAAGCCACCTGGCTGCATCTGTGGCAGCAGAGAGGACCGTGTCTCTCTCCAGTTAGAATATCTCTGTCCACCAACGCCCAATACCTTGAGGAAAGCCTTTCTGGGTCCCCACGTCCAGGCCAACCCCTGGAAGCACAACGCTTCTTGCTCCCACGCACTGACAGGTGCCCAGCCACCGCGGTCTTGTTGTGCAGTGCTGCGACCTCCTGGAAGAGCCAGTGCACCCTCGGAAGCAGGTGCATGGGCTCCGGGGGCCAACCCAGCGTGTCGCCAGCCTTCAAGCCGAAGATGTGCGAGCAGCACCCTTGATGTGGCTTTGAATCTTGGGAACCGAAAGGGGGAGACAAGGAAAGTGAAGGCCCTGAAGCTTCCGGAGGGAAAGCACGCCGCCAACAGTGACCGCTGGAGAGCGCCTTTCAGCACTCCCATCTCTAGTGTGTCGCCAGTTGCCTCAAATTCAGTGGACACAATTGATTCCACTGTGACTAAAACGTCGTCGAATATCATTTTCTGTTGGTGGAAAACCGCCCCCAAATAAACCAGCATGCTTATTCACAGCAAAATTTTCGTCTGGGTTCCAATGAAGATAGATCTCCCTTTATTTCCCTCTGGTTTGGGATAAAAACGAGGGCATGTGTCGTAAACGAAAAATAAACAGAAATTCAGGGTCAAAATATGTTGTTCCTTGTGTTACCTGCAAACACAGTGATGCCTTCTACTGTTGGCAATACTAACTGCCCCACAGGCCAGTAACAGCTCATTAAAAATAATGTTGCAATAGCAAACACGTCCTTAGATTTTATAGGCAGAGCATGATGTTATCAAACGCCAAGAAAACACTTCTTTATTTGTTTGGATTCTAGAAAACAGTTCTTGACTGACCCGATCTTTACAAAGTCAAGAAATAACTGGCTCTCTACAACTACAGTTTATGCTTTGCCCTACTTTGTGCTACATTTCTTCCCCTCCTACTAGGGAGCTTTCCAACCCTGGGCCATTTGTCTTTACCCAAAGCCAAGATGCTGCCCTAGGGGAGGAGGTGGTGCAGCCTGGGGACTGTCGTGTGAGCCTAGGAACCTGCCCAAGTAGGAAACCTCCACTTTCCTCTCACTGGTCTGGGTCCTTATAGTTCTTGCTCTATAAG
This sequence comes from Myocastor coypus, assembly GCA_004027025.1. Lineage (NCBI taxonomy): Eukaryota > Metazoa > Chordata > Mammalia > Rodentia > Myocastoridae > Myocastor > Myocastor coypus. The sequence continues at coordinate 48,904 of PVJA010004443.1, read as the reverse complement.
AGTGGAGCCTGGTTCAGATGAGGAAAGCAAAAGCCTCTCTGAAAAGGAAGCATCCTAGGCTGCACTGCAGGTTTTTCTGTCAGGAGAGATGAAAAAACCACTTGATGGGACTGTCATATTTGGAGAGCTGGCTGGTAGGACTTTATAGCCCCACGTAGAAAGGTCTGCTGGAGCCACTTCACAAAAAAGGGGTTTCTTAAAATTTTCCCTAAACATTCCACAGGAAAAGCCAAAGCTGTTTTTTTGGGGACACTGTGGACACCCTCGTTTTGTTTTTTTTACTCTTCCTTCAGATTGTAGGAGTCATCTTTCTCCTTACTCTACCTTCAGACTCTTCCCGATCTGTACTTCAGTTACGCTTTATCAATGCAAATGATTTACGCTACATATCTAAATCCTTTCAACATTGCCTGCATACAAACAACATGGGATGTGTTTAATGGTTTTTGGTTTTGCCTTTGTTTTTTTTTTTTTTTTGCGGGATTGGGGTTCGAACTCATGACCTTGCACTTGCCCAGCCGGCACTTGTGCCATGGAGCTATGTGTTTATGCTTGCCATAAACATTCACCAATGCATGCACTTACTTTATACTTCTAGACAGACATATATCAATGGGATTCTAGCACTGACACCCACGTGAGAATTTAGCATCACTGCAATGGCTAAGCTGCAGATGTAGCCACACATTCTGTACCTGGATAACTGGTTTTCTCGCTGGTGCCAAGGGAAGGCAAGCTGGACAGAATCCTGGAAATCAATCAGCAGTGAGCCTAGCGGCCTCCCACACTGCAGCACAGGCCTGAAATATCTCAGGACAAGTTTGCCACCATTGCCTCCTCCCAAGTCACTTGGTCAAACCAGCTGAGCTAACTTCCACCCACTGCAGCTCACATACTTCTAAGAGCAAAGACCTCCTTCCATGGTCTCCGGTTTTGCTGCTCTGAGCATTTTTGAGCAACTCAGAGTGCCTCCAGGCTCTGGGAGACCAAGCAGCCAGTGCTTGAACTGTTTTTGCTGGCAACACAGATGTATTTCTTTTATTTGGTAGTAAATAGTGGGTGTGTATACATCAAACAACAGCAAGACAGATATAAACTGGCCCCCTGCCAGTGGAGCTCATACTGAGTGGAGATACCCCCTGGGCAGATTCCTGTAGGCCAGAGCTAGAGGCAACAGCAGAGAACCACAGATCAACCGCCTTTCTTTGCCTGAGTCTGGAAGTGGGATTGGGAGAAAGAGAACGCAAAAAGGTCAGTGTGATTTGCCTACCCAGCTGTGTGCTGGGTAAGAAAGATGGGGATGTGGGTAGGAGCCATGGGACCCTAGGACTTCAGTCTGGAGCCTTCAAGCACTTTGGTGAGACCTAGTCATGTTTGTCCTCCTTGCCCAGGACCACTCATGGCTGCTTTCACCCCTCTGTTTTCATGGGACACCTGAACTCCCCTGGAGAGCCCTGTGGGGCCTGAGCCTTTGCTGGGCAAAACTTTGTTCCTTAGAAGACTTCATTTTGCCTTACTCTCCAAACCTTCAATGTCCTATGGCCCAGTGACCCAGCCCAGAGCCTCTTCCCCTTAGCAGTCCAAACAGGTTCCACAAAGTAGCTAAGAAAAGCCCGCTTTACTGGGCCTAGTCTGAAGGAGTCAGAGAGCAAGAACTGTGGGGTCTCAGAGAAATTCCCCATATAGCCAGGAAGACCCAGGGGAATCGCTTCCCAACAGAAGTGGTCTTGAAGGAGCCATACTTGGTGTTCCTTTTCTTAGCTTCTTGCCACTTGCTTCCTTGTGCAAGCCTTTGCTGACTGTGAGCTTTAAGGGATGTATCATATTTGGGTGCATGTCTCTGGATATGAGCATGCTTGCCTTGCGAGTGTGTGTGTCTCAGTGTGTAGAGCAGATGGCACGGAACTTTTGACCTGCAAACAGTTGGGAGCTGGGTTGGAAGGGCTCGAACAACGGAGGAAATGACTAGGCGGGGCGTACACTGGTGTATACCAGTTCTGTTTGATGCCTTCTATGGGGATGCTGGATTGAGCTTTAGGCTGCACTTCTACAGAAGTAGCCAAAAAAGAGGATGGGGGCGGAGAGCGACAAGTGTGGAATCCAATGGGATCATGGCACAACTCTAGCTGTCTCAGGGGCCTGTTTATTCAACTGTGATTCCTCCTACCCTTCCACCTCCAGGGTGCCAAAGGATATGTTAGCACCCTGGGCCATTTTTAAATCTGGAGCTGAGGGATAGCTGGAGGCTGCACAGTATCTCGCTGGAAAGTTTCCATTGGGTTGCCATTGGCAGTATTCATCCAGGTGCTTTCCTTGCCTGATACTCCACACTAAGTACCCTGGGGCAAAACGGTCCAAAGTCCTAGATGCTGAGAGGGGGATTCCAAGGGGATCCCTCGGGGTTTCTGCCAATGAAGAAGAAAAGGAGCCAGGAAAAGATGCAGCTCTAGAGCACGGTGTGGCTCCAGAGGGCAGAAGAGACCAAAATGCACCCATCACTGAGGCAGAAGTAGTGAGGTGGAGTCACCTGGTGTGTGTCATCCAGCGCTGGTGTCTTAAAGAAATATAAAGGATCCTCATCTCTCCTGAGCTCCTTTGCTGCCCTCGCCCCCCCTGGTGATGGAGTGCACGCATCAGATTTTCATCAAAGTTCTATTAAGTGAAACATAGGTTGCAGGGCACCCTTTGATTGAAACAGTTTAAATTTTAATTGTGTTTTTAATTTGACATATAGTTGCAGAAAGGAATGACACTGCGTCGCCAAGGGGCGGTCGATTTTCTTAATTTCTCCCAGAGGAATTGATGAGTCTATCAGACCACTAGATTGGAAACCCATTAAAGCTCTCTGGTTAGGCTGTTAATTGGAACTTGATGGATGTGGGAGGGGGGTGTCAGGACTCGCCTATGCTGATCCAATCTTCATGACTTTCTGTTTTCCAATAAATTACACAATTCATTTTCCAGCCGCAGATTACATAAATTGTACACCTCTGGGGCTCTCTTTTTCAAATAGGGAGCCCTTTTCCCCAAAAGCTTATTGCAAGATGTCATTTGCACCAAAGAAGGAACAGCAGAGACCCTTGAATGAAAATCGAAACATAATCAACGTTTATACTTAGAAAATGTATTGAGATCATTTTCTCTGGTATTTCCTTATTTTAAAGTTTGGACGTGCCATATATCATAATCCACTCACGTTGAAGGGGGGGCAGACTGTGTTTAATATTTATCGAAGCTTGATTCCAAGATCAAACTTGTTTATGACTTCATCTGTCATTTCGGAGGGAGCCTTCTTCCACTATTACCCGGCTCAGCCAGCCTATTTCCCAACTGCCGCAGAGCAGAGAGGATCAATTTTTATTAGGCTCCTCGGCAAGTTTGCTCTGGGCCGCTTTAATATTGAACAGCAGCATAATCTCGGGACCTAAACTTTAAGCGTTCTTTCAGTCTCGGAAAGTTTATCATTCTTTGAAACTCAGTTATGCCTAATTCCTAGGAAGAAAGCGATTCCAAAGAAAGGGACAGGCAATCCTCCAGAAGCAGGGAGGGCGGAGCCATCCCAAGCCTAGAAGGACGAGCTGGTGCGGGGTTAAAGCACTGACACACTTCAGGGTACTGAGATGGGGGCAGGGGGGGGGCGTTGTAGCTACACTAGCCCAGGATAGGGCGTTTGGCTTCTTGCACTCCTAATGAAGTCTCTGGTTCCCGGATGCTGGAAGGGGTAGCGGGTAGCTGACCTGGTGTCTTGGCTCTGGCGGCTTCTGCGGAATGAAGTGTTCGAGGTCTAAGGGTGACCAACCACTAGAGGGGAACCCAGAAGAGCTCCAGGCTGTGGGGAAATAGATGGGGAGTCTGTCAAATTTTGCAGGCTTCCTCCCGTGTGTGTGTGTGTGTGTGTGTGTGTGTGTGTGTGTGTGTGTGTGTGTGTGAATGTTTGCTGAATGAATGTATGTCATGCAAGTACGTGCTCACAGATTAAAGGTTGTGGTGTGTTGAGGACGGAGAAGTTACCTGTGAGTGGACCAGAGGCTTAGAGCCAGTAGGGGGACAGGGCAGGCAGAACTAGCCTTTGAAGGGGAGGGACTGGCCTCAAAAGATTTCCTATTTTTCTGGTTTAGTCCTCAAGCTCGGCTCCCCAGTCTCTGGGGAATCTCTGGCCTGGGAGCTGCATCTCCAAGGCTAACATAGCTATTCTGTCGCCTCCGATGGTCTCTGCCCTGGAGTAGAACGGCTTGTTGGGCTCTTCACACCTCCCTCCGCCGCCGCCGTCTGTAGTCTTCTCTGTAGCAATTCTTCAAGCTCAAGGCCAAAACCTGCTTCTCCCGGCTACTCGCTGCCCAGGGTGCAGTATTGTCAGCGAAACAACTCTGAGCCTGTTTTACCTCCTCTGCTTGGCTTGGTCAAACTACCCTAGCCTCAGTTTCTCCTTCTGTACAATGGGGTGTGTGAGGGGAATCTGCACCACGTTTGCTGTGAGGACTAAAGTGACACAGGGTGAGGAGCTTCCTGTACGTTCCTGGCACCAAGCACTAGGGAGCTCAGAAAGGTTTAACTAACTCCTGCCTCTGTACCCTCCCCATGCTTAACCCCAGCTGGTAGTTCCCAGCTCGGCTCCCCAGGTTGGACGACCACTTTTCTCTGGAGGCTGTGTTAGCTCGGACTGCCTAACAGAGGCCAGCTGTTAGCAAGAGAATTGGGCATTTCTTTCCTAGAATCTCCTTCCACTGTCCAAAAGCGAGAGAGCGCGCCAGAGGGGCTACAACGAGGTCCGGGAGCCTGCGCCGCAGCCGCGCAGAGAAGGACGCACAAATTGTATTTCAGCGTCGGGTCCTTCCGGGTTAATGAGCTGACACCATGATTAAAGCTGACCATTTGTAATGTGTCTCGACCCCGACGCCGAGCCCTGAAGAGGTTAATGCGGTGACGGAGGCCGGCACCTGCCCCTCGCGGGCCTCCTGGGCAGCCTGCCGCACAGCCTCTGGCCCCCGCCCCCTCGCCTGCTCCTTGTCCCGGCTGCGCTGCGGACTCCTAATCAATTAGCCCATTAAGGAGACCTTTGAGGAGTTAAGTAGGCAGAGTTCTGCCACGGGCAGGGCCACAGTCGGTAACTCACCGAGGCTAATGATATTATAAGCGCTTTACTCAATAACCCCGGAGCGGTGCGAGCGAGGAAGGAACTGCACCGTCATGGCGCAGCGTCTGGACATTTGTGGGGGCTGATTCCGCAGTCTCTTCATCCTTGCCTACATTTGGGTTGCACTGTAGCGTCTGGGCTCTCGGAACCTCTTGGTTGAGCAGTGTAAGGACTCAATCCAGAGTTGTGGTTGCTTAGGCTCTTGAAGCCTTGCTCACCGGTTTCCATATAGCTTGTGTAGACGACTGTAGCCTCAGACCCTTTTTGCCTGTGTGCATCAGGATGATTCTAGATCAGGTAATATCTGGAGTACAAATTAAAGGAGTGAGAGCCAGCGTTTACAGAAGCGGCAAGATGAGAGGGAACTACGGTTTATTCACCCCCACACCGGCACCTCCCAGTTCCTGGCTGGATTCTGGGAACCTGCACCGCACGATAGCCGCTGTGAGTTCGGCAACCATTGCTTTCCTCGGTTTTAGGAAGGAGAAAACCGAGGCTCATAAAGTCTAGGTATCGTGGGTAGTTAAGGCCACTCAGCTAGGATTTGAATGAACTCTGCCCAATTCTAAAGCCATGTCGCTATAACCACTTCCTTCTTGAGGGGACGTGTTTGGTTTGGTTTGTAATTCGGAAACCTCTAATTTATAAAAACAAAAATCGAAACTCAGGAGTTGTGAGGCGACCCGCGGGCTATTTAGGAAAGGGTTAGGAAGTCGCTGTTGAGCAAGGCTAATGCTTCCGAATATTCTGATGCTTTTGCATCCCTACCGGAGGCAGTTTTCAAAACCGAGAAGATGCTAACGAGTTCATTTCACCGGAGGGCAGGCAAGCTTTAATTAAGACAGGACTTGTTCAAGTTAACCCGCAATGTAATAAATAGGTGGTGTTGGGACTTGAACTAGGTACTCTGGATTCGAGATTTAGAGCTTCCCCATCCCTAAAGTCCTGTGGCCCGTTAGTCCGGGATACAGGTGGGGTTCACAGGTGGGGAATCGCCGAAATTGATTGTTCCTGGGGCTCCCGGTCACGTACAAGGTAAGAGCATCAGTTTGAGATCCCTGGCTTTAATTCACTATAATCAGTGGGAACTGTCGCGGGGCAGGAGTGACAGCTCTGTCCTTGCCAGGGATGGAGGTCTTGGAGGGTTCGTGGTAGCCCCTCACAGTTCCTCAGAGGCGGGAAGATCCTTTGCCCGCGCAGGTGAAGAGCTCGGATCACCGCACTTCTTCAGTCCCTTGGGAGACCGGGTTCCGAGTCGCGGCAGGGAACAAGAACTCAGGTTGGAATTTACGCTGCTTTTGGCCCTGGATGCTTCTGGACAGAACTAACACCCAAGTTCTCTGCGTGCTTTGGGGGGCTCAATCACGCTGCGAACCTGGCCAGGGCTTTTTGAAATTTTCCGGGGCCACTCCGCGGCGCTGCGATTGGCCGCACTCGGGTAACCTCTATGCAAATGAGGCCGCGCCGCCTCCGCTCCACGGGAGACCCAGCGAGCTGGCGCGCTAGGAAGGGGCATTCGTACCCGGGTTGGGTGGGTGCACCGTGCCTGGCGGGCAGGGACCCCTGCGTAGCTATCCCGTGCGTGTGCCCCACGCGGAAGGGACTCTTCGCTAGCCTCGCTGCCCCCTCCCTCTGGCTGCGCTCCTTGCCCCTCCCCCCTGCCTGCCTGGCTGCCTGGCTGCCTGCCTGCACCACCTTCCACCCAGATCCGCTCTAAAGGGAGTTCTTGGTTTCCTCCGATTTCTTATGAACCCAGGATGGGCACCAAGGAAGATGTGGGCAAGGGGTGTCCAGCGACCGGTGGTGTCTCCAGCTTCACTATCCAGTCCATCCTGGGCGGGGGCCCCTCAGAAGCGCCCAGGGAGCCCGTCGGCTGGCCAGCCAGGAAGCGCAGCCTGTCGGTATCCTCGGAGGAGGAGGAGCTGGACGATGGCTGGAAGGCGCCCGCCTGCTACTGCCCAGACTCGCAAGGTCCCAAGGAGCCGGGCCCCAAGCACCATCCCCCCATCCCTTTTCCTTGTCTGGGTAAGGATCGCACGTCGCCAGCCTGACAGTGAGTGAGCGCGAGGGGAGCTAGGCTGTGCCCCCACCCCTCCGAGATTGCGGAACTGGGCCACCTTGGGCTAGACCTGTTTTTACTGGGATTCCGGGAAAGGGGACGGGACACGGGCACTGTGGTGCCTTTTTGGCGGGCGGCGTTCAGGAGGCCAGGAAAACACAGAATCTGAGCGAGACTTGGGAGTCTTTTGGAAGAATGGGTTGCTGGCAAAGAAGACTAGCAGGCCGGGCTCCGGGTGGTGGTACATGTGGCTCTGTTTTGAATCAGTCTGAATACAGGATACTTTCTGGACACAGGGTCTGTCCCTCTGGTGTGAGTGTTGTCTCTGCTGCAATCTCTTTTGGCCTTTGCTTTCCTCTGTCTCTGTCACTTCCTGGGAATGATTAGCACGCTAAGATGATTGACAATTACACGTTTTAGAGATAGTTCCTCTTTACAACATATGATGGAGAACCGGCTTATTTGTCCTTAGCATGATTTGCAAATAAATGGCCTGTGAAATGATGCTACGCTACAAAGCTGGAAAAGCCCTTCCATCTCAGTTATTACAAGGCATAATCTCCTTTTAAAGGATCTTAATGTTTTCTGTCCAGACCTCTCTGGCTGCCACCTATCCTGCCACAAGGGTGGGGGCACAGAGACCTTCAAATTAGCTGGGTTCCTCTTCTGTTGCTTTTAAAGACCTTTGGGTGGCAGCAAGAGGGAGAAGAGGAAAGGGTCGGTAAAATGGGGCCAAGGTTGCAGGCGTCCGCCAATCTCCTAGTCCTGGAAGAAGCTGGAGGTCTCCACAACTCTTTAACTCCATGGCCTTCCTTTCTGTTCTCGCTTCTCAGGTACCTCGAAGGGCAGCGGAGGTGCTGGGCCCGCAGGCTCCGACTGCACACCTTTTCTCTCCCCTTCACACTCGGACTTTAAGGAGGAAAAAGAGAGGCTCTTGACCGCAGGCTCGCCCTCGCCAGGGTCTGAGCGGCCCAGGGACGGCGGCTCGGAGCGGCAGGCCGGAGCAGCCAAGAAGAAGACCCGCACGGTCTTCTCGCGCAGCCAGGTGTACCAGCTCGAGTCCACCTTCGACATGAAGCGCTATCTGAGCAGCTCGGAGCGCGCCTGCCTCGCCTCCAGCCTGCAGCTCACGGAGACCCAGGTCAAGACTTGGTTCCAGAACCGCCGCAACAAGTGGAAGCGGCAACTCTCGGCGGAGCTGGAGGCGGCCAACATGGCGCACGCGTCGGCGCAGACTCTGGTGGGCATGCCACTGGTGTTCCGGGACAGCTCGCTGCTGCGCGTGCCGGTGCCACGCTCGCTCGCCTTCCCTGCACCGCTCTACTACCCCAGCAGCAACCTTTCCGCCTTACCGCTCTACAACCTGTACAATAAGCTCGACTACTGACTCGCTAGCCCGCTGCGAGCGGCCCCCAGCCACCTGCGCTCGCAGCACTCCAGAGCAAAAGGACGTGTTTCCGGAACTATTAAGAAATACACCATGTGTATTCATTATCTCTTATTTATGGGCTCTGCCCTACTTTTTTGTTTTGTTCGGGTATTTATTGGCATTCCTCAAGTCAGATCGCCTACTTTCCACCAAACCAATGCGTTTTGAAAAACTTTTTTTGGAGGGGGCTACTCTCGGGTCATAGCGGAAAAGGCAACTGACCAGACTGGCTTTGGTTAATAGGGGAAAATATCAGAAAACACCAACAAAACTAGATACACTTCTTACCAATATACAAACCTGGATATATGTACACGCACTCACACTCGGCCAAACCAAGCCTTCTGGGGCTTTGGACATTGATCCAATCACCTCTTTTCCTTCCTTTCATCCCGAGGATGGGTAGGGGCGAAATGCGGATAGTTACGATCTGTAAATATTTTAAAAGAAAAAAGTAATAAAACATGTTAAACATCGTTGCTAAGTAGGGAATGATTGTCCCACCTGATAAGGCTCTGGAGGCTTTCGCGCTTTTTCTGCGACAGAACTATGGGTCGCACCACGTGGAGGGGGGGGCCCTGGGTCAAGGGTTAGTCAGAAGGTTAGTGCAGCTCTGACAGCACTCGGGCTGCGCACTGCCCAGTCCCCATCTGCAGTCCCCCCAGTCTTTCGCTAGGGCACAGTCAGGGTGGAGCTGGTTCCCGCGCCCGGAAACGCAAAGGTAGGGAGACTGGTTATGCTGCGGAAGCGGTTGCTTTCCTGGAATGAGCCCGACCAGGGAGCGAAGAGCATTTTTCTTGCACTGCATGGTCTTGGGCTTGGCCGAAAGTGGGCACGCCAGGACGTAGTACCAACTATGCCGCGCGAGCTCCTCCGACGTGGGGCAGGCGGCGGCGCTGCCAGTCAGCTAGTAAAGCGTCCAGTTGTGGCCTTGAGCCTGGAGCGCCCAGTTTACAGTCACGCACAGTTGCGCTTTCTGCGCCTAGCGGGAGCTGAAAGCAGCAAGGCACACAGGGGTCCAAGGTCGGAAAGAAAGCTCGGGAGCCAAAGGCGCTTCTCCACATTCTTTTGTTGATGATACAGTAGTATGCATTGTGCTTGGATAAATGTCTCAAGGATGGGCTAGCACACAGCCGCTCTTTCTGAATTCAACCGTGTTGTGCGGTGGCGAAGGCGCTCAGCTCAGGGACTTCGGTGTCCAGACCCTCCCCCTGGCCCCCACCCACACTCCCCGCCGCCTTGGGGATAAGAAGACGCTGCACGGAGAGATTAGCTAGGCGCAGGAGTCCTGCAAAACAGCAGCTCCTCTCTTCCGTGACATCCTACCCACCTGTTCCTTGCAAAATGTAGAAATTGGAAACACGAGGGAGCATCATGCAGACCTCCAGCCTCAGGCCGGAATCCTGCTAAACTGGTGCAAAAACCTGGGAGTCTGCAGCATAGAGGCCAGAGCTCAACATCTAGAAGGGAAACGTGGGTGAGAGGCTTGCCTCTTTGAGCCAAAATGCATGAAACATCATTTTGTGAAATATACAGATTATCTATATACGTTTTGTGTTAAGTGCCTGACCAAAGATTATCTGATCCTATCCAATTTTTTCTTCTTATATTACCTTGGAAAAATCACTACTATTTGAAGTCAGAGGATGTTACCCAAAGATGCCATTGTTCAATTGCATTTATTGCATTTCAGCTCCAAGTTCACATTAATATTTAGTGAATTTGAGTATTTGTTGAGAATTTACACTTAAGTTTTGGGGGCCAGAGAGAGAACAATAGTGAGATGTATCAATTTTCTGATTTATTCTGTACATATATTTCATTTCACTTATTTTTTTCCTCAGATGACCCTCTTAAATTCTTTCCCTCCAACATTGCTATTTAATATTCATGCAGAAATAATCAAATCACTCCTGAGAAACTTCTTGGGTAAGAATAACCCATTGAGTTATTGAGTCAAATTCAGTTTAGATCTGCTTCTGTTGTAGGAAGGAGTTTCCTCTAGTAATGTATGCATTCAGTGATAGAACTTACTCTTAGATTTTAGGAAAGGATCCTTTTTTCCAGTTTATGCTAGTGTGTATACCTCATTTCTTTTTTGAAACAGAAATTAGAAAGGCACGGGTGATCCAATGGTGTAATTAGTTTCTAGGAATTTCTCTTAAACAGTTGCACAGACCTACACACACACACACACACACACACACACACACACACACACACACCTGCATTTCCATTTTAAAATTTCCAGAATCCATTGTTGCCCGATTTCCTATTTTGACCCTATCAATTCATTTGAATAATCAGCAAAATCATAAGTCTCCTTTCAGGCTCTAAACTGGATTTAAAAGATTGACGTTTCTTAAAACTCAAATCGAGTCGAGCTGCAACTGCATTCCCAGAGGGACCTGTATCATACACACACTGTATAATGAAATACACTTTTATTTTATTAGTGAGTAATTTATGCTCAGAATCTCAAAAAACTAATAGAATTAGATAAACAACTGGGAGAGGGAACCAAATAAGTCACGAGATAAAATTATTTAGCTAAAGTTAGAATGGAAATAAGGCATTGCATTTAAAAATGGTTGACTTGGACATCAACTTGTTGAAAGAGGAACCAGAACCAAATACAAGGACTAGTGAGAATAAAGGGGAAGATTCTTTTAGCAATAACATAACCAATGCAATAGGTAGAAGGTTTGTGGCATGTCTGCTTATTGTCAGGAATCTCCAAATGTGTGAATGCATACAGATCAAGACTTCTCCTATTAATGCACTTTCAGAGTTAAACCCTTTAATCCCAGCATTTGTCTACTACTTTCTACAAAATAAGGCCTTTTCTTTAAAAAGGCAGTAAAAAAGAGGTTATAGTATGGATTAAATTGAAAAATTTCACTAAGATCTTGAGTTCCAAGAGCAATCCAGTTACTGTCCGGACCTGTTATTAAGAATTGTGTTTCATGGAGATAAAATCACTTGTGTACTGAAGCAACTTTCTTTTCTCTTTGGGCAGTACTAGGGATTGAACTCATGACCATGAGCTTGTCAGGAAAGTGCTTATTCTACTGAGCTATTTCCCTGGCCCTTGAAGCAACCTTCTTGATCTTTGTATTTCTGGAGGAATCAGAGTGTGAAAGTATAGCTCCCTAAGGGTAAAATGGAAGGAGAGCTTTGTCACTATCATCTTAGGATCCAATGATGAACTTATCTCTAAAGGAAGTAGTTTGAGTTTAACATATTGCAGAATATTTCTCAGACTGTACCTTCCTGGACAGAGAGTTCCTTCAGAGCAAAGACTACTTTGACTAAGTAAATCTTCCTAAAACCTCTATTCAAGTCTGGCATCCTGGATGTTCTGTGAATGTGGAAAGATGGGGTGGAGAGACAAAGCATAATAGCAATAAAGACGAGTTTCTATGGGATTAGCATTAACACAATGAAAATGTGAGTCTGTCTTCCAGGTGAAAACAACAGGAAATTGAGAAAGAAATCAAGGCAAAATAATGCAATTCAGTAGAGCAAAAAGTTCCTTCTCTGCTTCAGGCTTTGGTTTGTTTCACTAGCTTATACTCCCAGAAAAGAAAAAATTAGCTCAATGAAAGAAGCATTGACCCAGATGGGCTTCTTCCGTCTGAGAAGCTGCGGGCGGGAGTTCCATACGCAGAGGGGTAAGGTAGAGGACGCGAAGGGCGTCGGCTCTATGAAAACTACATCTCCCGTCGTGCCGCCTATAGGCGTGGGCAGCCGTGTGCGCAGTCTTGGCGCGATGCTTTTTGGGAATTGGAGTTTCTGCTCCTCCAGTGTGCACGCGCTGCCTCAATTTGGAGCGTGGCGAGACCACGTGAGCGGAAAACTGCCGTTTCCCTTTGAGCCGGAACAGGATGACTACCTTGACCGAGGCGGGCAACCGACGGACCAATCGGCTGTTCAGAGTTAGACGTTGGCGTTTGAAACCAACCAATATCAGGCCTGCGCTGGAACTTCCTCTTCGCCTCCATCTCCTAGCCAGAGAGTTCTCGGAGGGAACCAAGGAGGCAGTCGTAGCTAGAAGCTGAGACGTTTGCGTGTGTGGGAAGACCAAGGTAGTGGAGCGAGGGGACAGGCCTCTGAAGGGGCTGTCCACAGACTTCCCGCGCTCCCAGCAGGCGGAGCCGTGCGCACGCGTGGGAAGGGCATTCGCTTTTATCCTTTTATATTTTATTATTTCCTGGGCCCTGGGAGTGGGGAGGAAAAGGACAGAGTGTGGACGAGTGGGCGGAGGTGTGGAGGTGTGGGGTGCGGGCGGGCGCGGGCCGGGGCGGGGCGGGTTGTGGCTGCCGACGGGAGGGGCCCGGCGGGTTCAGGCTGTGCGCAGGCGTAGACTCGGCGCCCGCGTTCTGACCCCCTGTACCTGGTGGGGTTCCCCACCTGCGCGGCCTGCGATTTGCCTGGCTTTCCTTGACCTCGGAGCTCTTGGCGACTCTCACCTAGCGCGTGTTTTGCAGATGACGGGCTCCAACGAGTTCAAGTTGAACCAGCCCCCCGAGGATGGCATCTCCTCTGTGAAGTTCAGTCCCAACACCTCCCAGTTCCTGCTGGTCTCCTCCTGGGACACGTCGGTGCGCCTTTACGATGTGCCAGCCAACTCCATGCGGCTGAAGTACCAGCACACTGGCGCCGTCCTGGACTGCGCGTTTTATGTAGGTGGCCACAGCCAACGCGCCTGCTTGCTGACTGTATTGCGATAGTGTTGATAGCACAGTGTCTTTAGTATTGAGTAAAGGCTTCTGCGAGGGGAATTATTTCGACGGCACCAGGGTTTTGTGAATTATGCATGTAGTGGGATTGGAAACTTGAAAGCTCTGTCTGGATATAAGATCCTTGTATTTGAAAGTTGCAGCAAGACAAATGGCAGCTATATTAAAAAGTAACCTTTAAAAGGAATGCCTAGGGCCCGGAGGGATGGCTTAGTGGTCTAAAGCGCCTGCTTGGGAAAGCTTGGGTGGCTTCAGGTACCTTGGTTCGATCCCAGGCACCACAAGCTGCGCCAGCCCTGCCCTCGGGGCAGGCTGAGCCGGCCATAAAAATGAGTGAATAAACAAACGTTCTGAAACAAGAAAAAAATAAATAAAGTAAAAAATTCTTAAAAAAAAAAAAAGGAATGCCTATTTGCTGTCAGCTACAGGATTCAAAGGGGTAGAGCAGACCTCTTAAACTGATTACTCTTGTTGCTGTTTTGTATACGCGTGCTAAGTGAATATTCTGAGGTTAAACCGTGTAGTTGACTGGAGAAATAGGAATTTCAAAATGCTCTCTAAAGCTTTGTCAAACTTTATTTTATAGGATCCAACACATGCATGGAGTGGGGGATTAGATCATCAGTTGAAAATGCATGATTTGAACACTGATCAAGGTAATACCACATTTTTGCTAGTGTTTCTTAACATATATTAAGATTACATTAAGGTGTAATTGTTTATGTAGGAAGAGTAAATGCTGAATTAATGACTAAGTTGAATAGGTGCAAGCAAAAGTGGTGTGATTTTCAGATTGTTTTGTTTAAATATTACTCCTTTGTTTATTGATCGCAAAATATTTTTGCAGTAAAGCTCATTTGATCACTGTCTTAAGTGTTTACAGGAAGTAATACTTAATTGATCCTTACCATGTCCTTAGAAAAGTGGCTCTTTTAGTGGTTTGGCTTTCATTAAGATTTTCCAGGACAGTGCTAGTGTTTTAGGATTTTATTTTTCACAAACTAATTTAGTTTAAACTGAAGGAAGACACGTTTTAAAAAGTATGAAGTAGCTAACTTTGTTTATATCAGACCTGCTTGTATGTGTAGCTGTAGAATATAGGTTTATTGTATTTGGAAGGAAGTGATTTCTAAGCAACTTAGATATGAAATGATTTACTTAGATTTTTATGACATTGAGGCAGAGTAGAGATTGAAATAGCAACCCAAACACAGAGTTCTCTGAATGTCCTAGATACACATTAGACATACTATATCTAAGAGATGGCAGGGCATTGGGATGCAGCTGTATAGAGTCCTGATTGGATAGCAAAAGGATGGTTGGGAAGATGGGGAATTTTTTTTTTTTTTTTTTTTTTTTTTTTTTAAGAAAAGTCATCTAATCAGAAGAGGCTTCTGTATGAAAGTCACATTTTTATAATTTGTAATTGCTTATGTTTGGTTTTCCTTGTCAGTATTTTGTCCGAGGTAATAAATTAGCTGCAGGTTGAAGTCCTACTTACTTTAAAAGTTGACTAAAGCAGGCTTAAAAGATTTTGTAATAGACTGATTTCAGAAAATTAGTTGCTTCTTCTCTGAAGGTCATTGCCAAATCTCAAGATACAGTAGTACCTTGGTTCACAAATGCTTTTGTTTGAGAACAGTTTGGCAAAATTTTGTTTTTCTTTGGAAATTACATAAGGTGATGAATATAACTGCTGCCATCTTTTTACCCAAACATGAAAGTGGCCATTTTCCCTGGGATTATTGAATGAATTAAGTTTGTGAACTGAGGTACCACTGTACTTTGCCTTTAAAATCATTTTTAAAGAGGTAGTGCTCTTGAGAATCAAAACTATACTATTCTTCCATCCTTGGCAGGTGGTATGGATTGTAGTACAAAGACATTTGGTAATTAATTGAATGGACAAATAAAATATTGTGGAAGCTGAAATTGGTAGGAAGAAGTTATGTGTTGGAAATGTGATTTGCTGTGAAATCCAAGTAAAGAAATACATAATTGTGTGACCACATAAATCTCTTGTGTTGGTTAAAGGAAAGATGAGTGTTGTCAAGATCCAAAAATAGAGTTTCCCACTTGTTCATCTACTCAACAGGTTTTGTTTGAACACCTAACATGAATAGGACAGATCTTGTACTAGATGAACACAGAGGTACAGAGTTGTGGTAAGAAGCCTAGAATCAGGAGTGGTGATGGTAGACCTGCCATCATCATAATGTGATGTGGAATTCAAGGTAGTCTATTTTTAAATAATTATTATTATTATGGCTGGTGCAGCACATGGTGCCAGGGATCGAACCATGGTTCCTGCAGTTGCCTAAGAAGCTCTAGATCACTGAGCCATCTCGCTGGCCCCTCAAGATAATCTTTATATGTGCTGTGCATATAAATAGAACTGTATGGTGCAAGGTCAACAGAGAAGTAATCTACAGCTACTATTTCTGTAGTCACAGATTTTTCTGGGTGTAGACAGTCATGGAATTGGAGGAACAGAACTATTGCAGCTGAGGAATATTTGTTTAGCAGAAGGAGTAAAGCTTTTGTTTCGTCTTTTTTTTTCCTATAGAAAACCTTGTTGGAACCCATGATGCCCCTATTAGATGTGTTGAATACTGCCCAGAAGTGAATGTGATGGTCACTGGAAGTTGGGATCAGACAGTTAAATTATGGGATCCCAGAACTCCTTGCAATGCCGGGACCTTCTCCCAGCCTGAAAAGGTAAGCTGTTAATATTTATCAGAATTATAGTCCATGGGATCATTTGTCTAGATGAGTGTTTGATGAATATGCTGTTTCATTTTAGCGATTAAAGGTTGATAGCATCTATTTTGTAAACCCAACTATATAGAAATGCTTTAAAGCAAAGGAAATTAACTTCGGGGTTTGAGTCATCTTTTTTCTGTCAGTCCTTATACTCAAACTAGAGTGCACTAGTGTAAATGAACATGTTTGTGTGCATTATTAATACTTGATTTTTTTTAAAGACCTTTTTTTTTTAGAATTTTATTTTATTTCTTGTTTCAGAACTTTTGTTTGTTTGTTTATTTATTTTTATGGCCGGCTCAGCCTGCCCTGAGGGCAGGGCTGGTGCAGCAGGGTTGGACCGCGGTCCCTGCAGCTGCCTAAGCTTTCCTGAGCAGGCGCTTTAGACCACTGAGCTGTCCTGCCTGGCCCTAATACTTTAAATCTTAGGACTGAGTGATTGCTCTCCACCTTTTCAGAGAAGTCATTTAACAAAAAATTGTTAGTTATTTCAAAATAGGTTTGAAATGACCAAATAAAAAAGATGGAGCATCACTCATTTTATTTGTGACCACAAGATTTCATTTGATTATTGGTGAAGTTGGGTTATTGTTTCTGATTTAATGAGAAAGATAACTTGTGTTCCCTGGCCTTTTGCTTCATGTGTTTGTCTGTATGATCACAAGTGTGATTGTAAAGCTAGTGAATGTTTAAATTAAAAAATTTATTGCAGCCTCATGTTGGTGCATGCCTTAATCCCATCACTTGGAAGGCTGAGGCAGGAAGATGGCTATGACTTGGAATTTTGAGATAAGCTTGTGCTACTTGGGGAGTTGGAGGTCATTACTATTTAGACCCTGTCTCTATAAAGCTCCCCCCAAAATTTAACATGGTAAAAGATAAATTGACATCAATCCTCCTCAAAATATTCTCACTTGCTTTGAAATTCTTACCCATTGTTCTTGACAGTATGCCTTATTGTGATTTTTTTTTTTTAAGGATTCGCTTTAGTTTTCAGTGACGACTTTTGTGTATGAGGTATGATTAAAAAATAGTGAACATTTAAATTTAGAAGTATATTACATTAAAAGCCACATAACCCTCAAAATAACCCTCCCAGAATAGTTCTCCTTGGTCAAACACTTATTCTGTTGTCCTTGCCACTTTCTTTCTTTTTTTTTTTTTTTTTCTTTTTTTGCAGGACCAGGGATTGAACTGTTTTACCACTTTCTGAAGCAGTTCTGGAAGTCCTCTTTCACGTGTGTCTGTCTATAGTTGCACTATTATGGCTGCTTCAGTGTCCTGAATTGACCAAACGTTATCACATCATAACGTTTTAGGGGGGAATGAAAGAGGCTTATCCCACCCTGGGCATGGGCTGGTGCTGCAGCATGTGGCACAGGGGATCAAACTGTGGTCCCTGTGCTTGCCTAAGCTTGCCTAAGCAGGTGCTTTAGACTGCTGAGCTATCTTGCCAGCCAACATCATGACTTTTTTTTTTAGTGTGTGTGTGTGATACTGGGGATTGAACTCTGGACCTTGTGTTTACCAGGCAAGCACTTATTCTACTGAGCTATCTCCTCAGCCCGTCATGATATCTTTATAGGCTTGTTTTTCTATTGGGTGGCACTCAGCAGCTGTATCTGCAGCAACAGCATTCATTATATTTTTTATTTTCCCACCTAAAGACAAGAGGACTTTCAGAACTGCTTCAGAAAATTGCAGGAGCAGTGGGATAACTGAAGTGAGAGGAAGTATTTTGTGGGAGATCAATGGCAGTATCTTTTACTATAATAAATTCTTAAATATCTAAATGTTTACTGTGTACTTTGATAACGCCTTGTATGTAAATACTGAGAGATATAGTTTGAAGATTAGTGAATAGAACTTTTTAAAACTACAGATTTTATTTTAGCCTTTTGATTTGTGTTATGAAAGTATAGTTTAGCGTTCTTGTTATATCCTCATCAGACTATACCAAGTGGTAGTTAATTTTAAAGATTGATTGTTTTAGCAGTTTAAAGGTATCCTTCACTTGAGTCTGTTTCCTCAGTGTAAATATACTACTCAATTCCTGTTAGCCATCATTATATACAGTAGTGCATCTAAAGAGCCATTATTTTTTTGTCATATCACAGTTGAATCTACTCCCGGCAAGACCTTTGTTCAGAATAAAATAATTGCATTGTTTCTCGTTTTGATTTATAGTTGTATGTAACATGTTAAGAACTGTGATAAATTGCCGACAGAATATCATATAATGGACAGCCACACTGAATCAGGCTGCTTATTGGTTCAGCAAGGTTCATTATGACATTTTTTTAAATACTTTCTTTGATAAATGCATATGCCTAGTCAGTAGCATGATAGTGGTTTCACTTGATTTATGATTAGTGGCGATAGAAAGCAGTATTAGAAGCTTGTATGTCACCTGTATAGTAAAGATTTAAGGTAAAGTCTTTGATGTGATTGTACTATTATAAATGGATTTTTTTCTGGATTCTGTATTTTTTAAGTTTTGTACTTCATTCATCTTAGACTAACTTTAGTTTTCTGGAAATATTTCCTTCCAAAATAAACTAGGATAGATTCTACAATATTTCTTGTATTTAGATCTACACACACTAAATGTTATTTTCAGTCTTTTAAGTTCTTATATTTCCTTTGGTCACATTAGTTTAATTTGAAGACTGGATTGTAGGGATTGTTCTCATAGCACTGGTAACCTAACGTAGTTTTTTTCCTGGTGATTGGTAGTTATGCTAGTAGTTGTTAACTGTATGGTTTAATTATGGAGTGTTACAGATATGTCTTACTGCGTCATGGCGCCTCTCCACTTTTTTTCCTGTGGTGGTGGGGATCAAAGCCATGGCCTCCCTCATGCTAGTGGGCTAAGTATTATAACACCAAACTATTTCAGCTCAGACTGCACTTTTTATAGTAATTCTTCAGGGCTGAAAATACTAAGTTGGATTAGGATTACTTATTAATTAAAAATAATCAGTTACGGAATGGAAGTATGATTTTTAAAATATTTCCTTACATGTTTGAGGAAATATTTTGCTTGCTTGTTTCCTTTTTCATGAATTTGGTATTTGTGGTCTACAAGTAGCATTATGCTTACAAATAACAAGGTGTTTTGCTTGCCGGAAATTTTAAGATCTATTAGAAAAATTTTGTGGAAATTTTAGTGTTGTAGAAGAAGCATTCTCAGGAAAATAATAGACACTTTTAGGGAATAAAATGTTTTTTAAAAATTTTCCCAAAGGTGAAAGTTTAGTATGATGCAAGCATTAGCTTTGCCATAGAGCAGACTACTCTTCTTGGCTTTAAATTTTGAGTTTGTGTGACACCAGAAGCAGTTAAAACAGCCAGGTGATGATGGTTGCCTTGTTTTTTCTAGGAGGGCTTATTCAGCCTAACATTTGGGAAAAAGTCAAACTTTTTAGAGTTGTGAAATGAAACCTTCCAAAAGGACAGTTACAGAAAAATAAATTTGAATTTTTTTTTTTGTAATATGAACAGCCTGGTTACTGAAAGGGTTCTTGAATTTTATGACTTTATTATTATTATTTTTATTTTTAGGTTTTACTTTTTTACTTTAATATTGTCTAAATGAAATGGGTTGGGGGAAATTGGTTATTTAAGTTTGCAATACAAAAAACAAAAGAAACAACACAGCAGAACAAAATAGGCTTTTAAAAATACTTCTACAGAATTAGAATGTACTTTGTAGGACATTTGATAAAGAAGAATGTTCTGGGTTTGTTGTTTTTTTGTGTGAATTACTTGGTTTGAATAACTGTAGTATGTTTAACATTGATATCTGTGTTTGGGAGTGGAATTCTATTTTTGTAAAGTAGCTGGTTTTCAGCAGGTTTTGATCTCTTCTACAAGGTCTACACACTCTCAGTGTCTGGAGACCGTCTGATTGTGGGCACAGCAGGCCGCAGAGTCTTAGTGTGGGACTTACGGAACATGGGCTATGTGCAGCAGCGCAGGGAATCCAGCCTGAAATACCAGACTCGCTGCATACGAGCATTTCCAAACAAGCAGGTACTGACCTAGCCTTCCTTCTCTTCTATAGAAGTTGAAAATAATACGGTCTTCTGTAATGATTTGGCTAGTGCCTTTAAAGTTTTTGTTTTGAGTTTTGATACAGACATTAAGTATGTTTTCACTTAGTATTTTGATAACCTGTCTTTTTTTTTTTTTTTTTTTTTTTGTGGGACCAGGGTTCAAACTCACGACCTTGCACTTGCCCAGTAGGCACTTGTGCCTCGGAGCTATCTCCCCAGCCCCTTGATAACCTGTCTTAAAAGATAATATATTAACCCCTGTTTTAGAAAAGAGCTTCATATCTTCACAGGATTACTCAGTGGATTGAATAAAGTCATGATTTGTTGATCCTAGTCCAGGATATTTGTTAGGTTTATTTTATCAGAGTTTTGAAAATATTTCATTTTATAAACTAGTAAATTAAAATTTAAGTCTGGAAATTTAGTCTTAATTTGCTGTTTTCTTTTTGCCTTTTATAATCATAATAATAGAGTTATTTCTTCTGACTGTAAAATTTTTTTTTTTTTTTTTTTAAGATTTTATTGCTATTTTTATTTTATTTTACTTTTTTCTTGTTTCAGAACCTTTGTTTATTCACTCATTTTTATGGCCGGCTCAGCCCACCCCGAGGGCAGGGCTGGCGCAGCATGTGGTGCCGGGGATCGAACCGCGGTCCCTGAAGGCGCCCAAGCTTCCCCAAGCAGGCGCTTTAGACCACTGAGCCATCCCGCAGGGCCCCAACTGACTGTAAAATTTTGATTTAAAAAAGAAGAACCTCCACTGAGGTTAGTTAACGCAGTGCCCCTCATGTAATGAGTAAGTCTTGATGTACAGAATGAGTCTCTTTCCATCATCATTAAAAGGATGAGAAAACTTATTAGTGAACTATCTCCACTTCATCTTTAAAGTTGTAAGGGGAAGTTGTTATGGTGAACTATACTATCCTATAAGGAGAGCTCATTAGAAACAGCTTTAAAGCATGGTTTAAAGCACGGCTGCCTTTTATGATTGTGGGACGTAAAACAATTACCCCACTCTTGGCTCTTTATCTCAAATTATGACCATGTTTTTTTTTTTTTTTTTAGGAATTTGTAAATTTCTGTTGATAGGAATTATAGTTATGTGAAATTCAAGATATTTCAATGTAGTGATTCAAATGTTCGCATTATAAAAATTTTTATGTTTATATATAAACATTTGTGTACTTTTTTTTTTTTTTAGAATTACTTTATTTTTTTTCTTGGTTCAGAACTTTTGTTTGTTTATTTATTTATTTTTATGGCCGGCTCAGCCTGCCCTGAGGGCAGGGCTGGTGCAGCATGTGGTGCTGGGGATCGAACCGATCGAACCATGGTCCCTGCACCCTCCCAAGCTTTCCTAAGCAGGCAGTTTAGACCACTGAGCCGTCCTGCCGGGCCCCTGGTACTTCTTAATGGAAGTTTAAAATAGAGTTTCAGGGCCAGGGAGATAGCACAGTGGCACAAGTGCCTACCTGGCAAGTACAAGGTCCCAAGTTTGATCCCCAGTACTACCAAAAAAAAAAAAAAAAAAAAAGTGTTAAAATAGTTTCACTGAAATTTTTTTCTATGAGCAGTTTTTATTTTTATTTTTATTTATTTATTTATTTTTAAATTTTTTATTTTATTTTTTTCTTGTTTCAGAACCTTTATTTGTTTATTCACTTATTTTTATGGCCGGCTCAGCCCGCGCCCTGAGGGCAGGGCTGGCGCAGCATGTGGTGCCAGGGATCAAACCGCGGTCCCTGAAGCCGCCCAAGCTTTCCCAAGCAGGCGCTTTAGACCACTGAGCCATTCCACCAGGCCCCTATGAGCAGTTTTTAGAAAATAGCTTTCATATATTGAGGGATTAAAAAGAATATGACATAGATTTCATATTTTGCAAATTGTTACTTTAAAAAAAAAAGCATGTTGTTACAAAAAGCCAAGATAAAAAGGTTTGCAATTGTAAGCCACTCTTGTTCATTCCCAAAAGTCTGTGTTGTGTGTAAACCTGATTAGTTGTAGTAAGAGTGAGAAGGGAGAGTGACTAAGATGGAAGATTGGTTTTGAGCTTAATTTGGATTAATGATGTTCCTCATGAACCAAAACAGTTCTTACAGTTGTTAGAGAGGAAGAGGCATAGAACATAGAAGAAAGAAATTTGAGTCCTCTTCTGGACAGGAAACAAAGAGATGATACTGAAACATTCAAAAATTCTTGTTCAAGTGTGACAAAATAAGTAGATACTTTTCATTATAATGGTTAAAGTATTGGTACAGGCAAGAAGTGATGGACTTATATCTCATAAACGGGTATTAATTGTTGTAACTAAAGTTTGAGAGTTGTCATGATTACCTCAGTACAGCTTCAGCACTTTGCTAAAATGTGGCTGTCATTTCATTTTATTTCTGAAGTAACCATCTTTATTTAGTGTGGATTGAATTTGGGAACTAGTGATTTGTTTTTTTCAGAGGTGGGTTTTACCACTTTTGTCCTCTGGTTCCCTCTTGGCAGGGTTATGTATTAAGCTCTATTGAAGGCCGAGTGGCAGTTGAATACTTGGACCCCAGCCCTGAGGTGCAGAAGAAGAAGTATGCCTTCAAGTGTCACAGGCTAAAAGAAAATAATATTGAGCAGATTTACCCAGTCAATGCCATTTCCTTTCATAATATCCATAATACATTTGCCACAGGTAAAGTATGCCCTGCTACTACTTTTTAAGAATAGTGGATATTAAACATTATTTGAACACTATTGGTGCTTCAGCAGAATTATTTAAAAAATTTATGCTTTAGGGTCAGAGAGATAGCTCTGTGGCATAAGAGCCGGCCTGGCAAGTGCAAGGTCATGAGTTTAAATCCTGGTCCCAACAAAAAAAAAGTTACACTTTGTTTTAGATAGGGAAAAGGACTTCTTGGGGAATATGTAAGTTCTGTGACCTTAAAAATTAGCTGCTGTGGGAATAGTTATTTTTGAATCTGATATTAAGAACCATTTTAACTATTTTTTTTTTTTTTTTTTTTTTTCTTTGTGGTGCCAGGGATTGAACTCATGACCTTGTGCTTGCCAGGCAAGCACTTATTCCACTGAGCTATCTCCCTGGCCCCATTTTAACTATTTTAAAATTATTACAGGTGGTTCTGATGGATTTGTAAATATTTGGGATCCGTTTAACAAAAAGCGACTGTGCCAGTTTCATCGGTACCCCACCAGCATCGCATCACTTGCCTTCAGCAATGATGGGACTACACTTGCAATAGCATCATCATATATGTATGAAATGGATGACACGGAACATCCTGAAGATGGTATCTTCATTCGCCAAGTGACAGACGCAGAAACAAAGCCTAAGTGAGTATGCTTCACCTGTATTTGAGCCTTTTCTTGCATTCAACCCAGGATTTATTAATTTTTCTAAATTCATGAATAGCATTGTTGATGCCTGCTTGATATTACAGCTGACTGTAGGGTTGGAGTTGATTTTATCTTGTTCTCCCAAGCTTTCAATATCCGTAGGTTGATAGACGTCTGATGGATAAAATTGTGCCTAGTTGTTTTGTAGAGAAGAATGTCAAACTCTCATTCTTCTTGAATAGGCTCTATTATTTGAAATCTGGAGTTATTACTAGCTCATTGCTTCAAAATTAAGTTGAGAATTCAAGAATAATTTATTTTAGTAAATTCTGTGTAAGGTATTTAAGAATTTGAACTGCCAAAAATCTTTCCTCTCTACAGAGGTTGTTTCTATAGTATTTATACAAAAGTGAATGACCTTCAGGTCTTACTGAAAACCCAGAATAATATGGCCTTGTCTAGAATAGTGAATTTGCTTTTGAAATTTTTGTAGCTGTCTTTGGTTCTTGATTGTTAACTGTTGACTGAGAGAAACCATTTACATTTTTTGATATCAATAGAGTCAAGCTTTCTACTTAATTACCTCTTCCAGGCTCGTGAGACAATAGATACTTAGGCACATTTTATACTGTACAATGTCATCCCTTAAGTGTCTGTCAGTTGCCTGTCTCCCGGCCAGGCTCTTGAAGGAAGTCCTCAATACATACTTGTGGAATTCCTGGATGTTTTGAGGACTCCTATATTTCCTCAAACTAAAATGGCACCATGCCCTTGCCAAGTTAATGGACACTTCTCAGGGGGCAGAGTATTAAACAGGATCACTTGTGCTTTCCCAGGGTTTCTTAGAAAGGTCTTAGCATGTGAAGCCTGTGTATTAAAGGCTATGTTTGCATTTAATTTGTCACTTTTGTGTCTCTTGTCCTGGCTGGCCATTTTGATCTCATGCTGGTTTTTTTTTTTTTTTAAAAACTTGTAGGCCACCATGTACTTGACAAGATTTCATTTACTTAAGTGCCATGTTGATGATATTAAAACAATTTGTATTCCCCAATGGTGAATTTATTACTGTTAACAAAGAAACCAGGGAAAATATTAATCTTAGTATAAGAACTTGAAAATAACGCAAAAGAGGTTTTTGTTGATTTTTTTTTTTTTTTTTTTTTTTTTTTTTTTTTTTTTTTTTTTTTTTTTTTTTTGTGGTACTGGGGTTCAAACTCACGACCTTGCACTTGCCCAGCAGGCACTTGTGCCTCGGAGCCATCTCCCCAGCTCCCATTTGTTGATTTTTAAGAAAAACACTTTCTCTTTTTTTTGTGGGGGACCGGGATTCAAACTCATGACCATGCACTTGACAGTCAGGCACTTGTGTCACAGAGCTATCTCCCGGCCCCAATGAACACTTTCTTAAGTGCATGAGATGGTTTGATTTGCTCCATTAAAGGTATTTGGGCAAACAAAATTAGAAAGCAGTGACTACTTTTGAGAATCAGTTTTGACCTTGCTGATTTTTGTTTCTGCTGTGGGAATAAATGTTTGTGAATAAATAGAGGTAATAAAAATCCCTTTACATTCTTTCTGAACCTTAAATGGTAGAGGAAAAGGCTCTTGAGCCATTTTTTTCTTTTGCTGGTTATAGTTGCCAATTCTAAAGCTGCTTCAGACTGCCTCACGAGGAGGTTAATCTACAATTAAACAATATTTCCTCTTGGCCGTCCATTATTTTCTGAAGCAGATGGTTCATCATTTCCTGGGCTGTTAAACAAAGCGAGGTTAAGGTTAGACTCTTGGGAATCAGCTAGTTTCAATCTTATTAGGGTGCAGAAGGAAAACTAATAAGAAAACCTTCTAACATCATTTTGTGACTGTAAACAATTATTTATTAGCAAACAATTGATCCCAGAAGGGCAAATTGTTTGAGTCAGTAATTAGCTGAGAAAAGACAGAGCATATCTGTGTATTTGGAAAAATAATTGTAACGTAATTGCAGTACATTTAGGCAGGCATCTATTTGGACCTGTTTCTATCTCTAAATGAATTTTTGGAAACATTAATGAGGTTTACATATTTCTCTGACATTTATATAGATCTCATGTCCATTTCAGTTGTCCAGCCGCTGGTAATTAAGGTTAAAAAGAAAAAAAATTATAGTGAGAATGAAATTCATTTTGGTGTAATGCCTTAAATCAGAATGCAGACTTGACTTAGTTTAGACAAAATAATTCTACGTAGTATTTCTGTTGTCATGTTTTATTTTTAATTTATATTTGCAAGTATATGTCTCTGAAGAAGCCTTAGATAAAATTTATTTTATTCACGGTATATTTTTTTTTAAAAAATTCTTTTGATATAGAGAATTTTGTTTTCCTTTTTTAAAAGTATTTTAGTGAATAATTGTGTAAGTGAACACATCTTTTGAAATGTATTTTCTTCATTGCAGGTCCACCTAATCATCTCGTGAAAGGGGTTTCTCTGGAAAGCTTTGTTTGTTTCCTACAAGTGCATGCTTATCCCCTGAGGGATGTATTGTAGTTACTATGGGCCTGTTGTTTAGTATGTGAATTTTTCTGTTTTCTGTTTTAAAAGAAACTTGTCTTTGTATTTTTTAATATCTTGCTTAGGATAGGAAGTCTTTGTGTCCTTGTACAGTAGTCTGAAGAATTTTCTCACCTCTCCAGCAAGCCCAGTTGCTGTTTATGTGCATTTGGGCTCTTTTTGTAGCATAATCGAAACCTTCTTTTCCCCTGCCACCTAATAAAGCAGAAATTCAGAACCCTTTCATGTTGGATATTGTTGAATATTGATAATTAATGTAATTTAATCATAAAATGGCTTCTGTAACACAAAACTTTTCATCACGCATGTGTTGAGGATGACATTCTACTTTTAAAGTCTACTCTGTCTCACTTAATTATGTCTCTGATGTATGTTGGGGATTCAACAGTGACCTGTTGGCATCAACCATTTCCCTTGTGCTCTCTTGGTGGATCAGCAGGGCTCTGGAGCCAAGCTGGATAGGCGCAGAGTGGCAGCCTTGGAGTACCTTTTGTCAGTATGCTGTCCTAGTGGTGCCAGTGTCATGGAGTACACATAGTACATGCATCTCTGTGTGGATGAAGTCGTTGTCCACATGCAGAGAGCCAAATGACAGGCTATTCTGGACTTATCCATCAAGTGCTAAATCAGAATGAAGCCCTTGGGATGGTAAATAATGCAATGGCCAAGGACTAACTGATAGTATTGGTTCTTTAGTATGATTGTATGCTTTTAATGCCACAGCCACCTTGTGGAGAACATATTTTAAATTTAAAAGCATTGTGTAAGTGAAATAATATGGTTTTGTTAAAAGTGACCAAATTAAAGCTATGTTTTGGACCTTTTTAAAAATTGTGTGGAAGAGCTTTTATGGGGTTCCATCAGGGTTCTTGAAAGCAGATACAGCACGTGGGAGGCTGAGACAGGAGGATTGGTGCTAGTTCGAGACCAACCTGGGCCACAAAAATGAGCTCAAGCAAGGCCAGCCTGAATTGCATAGCGAGACCCTATCTCAAAAAGAAAAAAAACAAAACAAAAAAAAAACAGATACACCTCCCTGTCTCTCCTTTGTACTGTTTATGATTGTGGGTACCTTGGCATTTTCATTGGTTTCTTGTATTGATATTTTTTGTCTTTTCTGTTTTTATTTTTTTCCTGCTGCTGCGATTTCACAGCTATCTTCTAGTTCCCTGGATGTGGTTACTTTGGCATGTTCATTGGTTTCCTTTATTCATACTCTTGAAAGTCTCACTTCTGTTGAGCTTTCTTTTCCTACTGCTACAGTTCCCATGGCCTTCTCAATGAATGTTGTAGCTTCCAGCTCAAGCCCTCTTTCTTACAGAGGAGTGATTTTCCAACATTTTATCTGTGGTCCAAATAGAACACAAGTCAATATACTGTGTATAACAAGTACAAATAAATGGTTCATAAGACATTTGCCCTTCTGGTATGTGATGTATCAATCAATGTCTGTTTTAAATACTGATTGTAGTTCCCTGAACTGATTTTTGCAGCACATGCATTGCCGCCTATAACTTCCAACAAATGCTCAGTACTTTTGGAAGGTCTTCCACCAATTGTAGTGTTGGGGGTTGAACTCAGGATGTCATACATGCTAGGCAAAACTCACAAACTCCATCTTAAGATTTTTTTTTGAAACTAAGTTGTGCAGGCTGGCCTTCAAATTGTGATCCTCCTGCTTCAGCCTCTCAAGTAGCCTCTTTTTAGATTGCTCTTGAGTCTTGCATGATCCTGTTCAAGTCCCACTTTTCCACAGTGTTCCTTTGGTCAGTATACCCAGATGAAGCCTTTATCATCCTCTGTTGCTTAATTTTGTAGTAGTCCTTCAGTAATTTCCTTAGAAGGTTTACTTCTTCCAGAGCCTTCAGAACATCAGGAATAGAGTACTGATTGTAAGTGTTTGAAACAGGAGCAGACCTTCACTGGGAATTCTAAGTAGATGAGGTGGGAATATTATGGTGGCAGCAATGTCTGGTTTTGAGTTTTACTGTGTAGAAGCTTAAAAATATATTCCAGGCCATCCTTCTGGGGAAACCCAGGCTTTATTATAAGGATTAAGGCCAAGCTGCCCAGTTGGCTTTGGCATTCAACCTCTTCCTTGTCTTGTCTTTTTGCTAAACTAATGTTTCCTAAGACATTTCATTTTCAGTGAAGAATCTGGTAAAGTAAGACTAGCTCCCTCCTCCTGAGGGACCTCATGCCTATTACCTGGGAGAACTCCAGTGCTAAAGGAAAGCTCTTCCCTGTTAGCTTAGTGTCCTCCAGATTCCCTTGACACGTCTGTTCTCTGTGTTGTGTTTTACGTCTTCCCATCACTTCACCTTTTTCATTTCCAGGAAGCATTGGAGTTCTGCTATTCTGAGAGGCTATTTCTCTGTGGTTCAGAGGCTCCTGTTGAGCCTCAAGTTGTGAGTCTGCTTAGGCTTTTCCTCTTCCTGAATTGCTCCTTCAGGTTTTAATTTGAATCTTACAAGTTCTTGCACAGAGTCCTCTTTTCCATGAAGCACTTTATCCTGGTTGCAGCTCACAAATGTATGTGCCTTTTTTCAACACAGCTTTGAAGTGACTCCTGCTTCTGTACCTTTTGGCAGTACTGTATTGTCTGACACCTTGATATTTTTATATGTGCACATCTTACTCCCCTGTTTATATCAGGAAAAGGGACACATGTATACTTTGACATATGAATATTGGAATTGGGCTACTGTAATGTTGCTGGGTGACAACAGTCCTTTTTTTTGAGATAGGGTCTCACTAGTTTCGGCTGACCTTGAAATCACTGTGTAAGGGCTGGCCAAAGCTGCCTGAAGCAGAACATAGCGGTTCTGCAGTGCAGTGCTGGCCCCACCCCTGGGGCAAGCTGAGACAGTGATTGAGACTGGTCATGATTGAGACTGGGCGCAGTGGTTTGGCACACACCTGTAATGGGAGGCTGAACGCAGGCGGATCACTATGAGTCCGATCTACATAGGAAGACCCTGTAGGCCCTGTACTAAATACAAAAACAAGAAACCACTGTGTAGCCCAGGCTGGCCTTTAACTCCTGGTGATTCATGTGCATCAGCCTTTCAAGTGCTGGGATTTCAGGCATGAACCATCACACCTGGAGATAGAGCTTTTTAAAATTAATTTGAAGTAGAATTTTGGGGGACAACCCACTTGGGCCCCCCTCTTGTCCCTCTTTCGGACAGGAGCTTTCTTCCAATAAATATATTCTGCTCAAAAAAAAAAAAAAAACAATTTTGGCATGTAGACACTTCAGTGTACTAGATGTAACGTTTGGCTTTGTTCATGTAATTACAGAATTCATGCTCATGTAGCAAATTTTAGGTAAAACAAGAAATTATTTTATTATCTTATTATAGGGGCTAAATTTTTTCCAGCTTCATTGAAGTATATTTGACAAGTTCTGTATATGTTTCTATATAAATATACATATGCATGTATATCTATGTATATGTATATGTTTATGTTTATCTAGAATTAGATACTGTGTTTTGCTATGTATGTATATCATGAAGGATTACTAATAGCATGGGAGTTAACATGCCCATCACTTTATATAGTTACCCTTATTTATGTGTGTGATAATACTTAAGATATTCTTAGTAAATTTCATGTGTATAATACCTTACTGACTACAGCCACCATGTTGTACATTAGGTCTTCAGAATATACTCACTTTATATGAGATACCTGCTTACTAATATTTTGTTGTATGTCCTTTTTTTTTTTTTTCCCCTTCTGGAGCTGGGGATTGAACTCAAGTCCTTGCGCTTGCCAGGCAAGCACTGATTCCACTGAGCTACCCCTAGCCCTTTATGTCTATCCTTGAGGGTTTTCTGTGCTATTTCTCCATAAGTAAAATCTTTCTTCACCATGTAAAAATTGATGGGGAAAATTAAAGATTATTTTTGAGGTAATGTGTGTGACTTATAAGATGTATGACCTGCATGACATTTGCTTTGCAGGAATATTTGGGGTGTATGTGAAGTAGTGGGTGCCAGGTCACACCTTAGAACATCTGCAGCCTGGGTTCTGTGACCATAACCAAGAGGGGTCTGACCATGGGAATTCCATAGAGTGGACAGAAAATGACTTTATATTTTCACCATAGGTGATACTTGGACAGTTACTCTAGATGGCTGATGAAAATTTTTAAGTCAGCTGCTTATATGTGCTCTTGCTCTCCTGGCTGTTCCAGAATGAAGGGCTGTAGGTGCCTATGCAAAGATGGTCTTTAATAAGATTGAGATAAGTTAGTACTGTCACAAGAGTTTATAAAATTTGGGTTATGTAAAGTTTACTGTTTGATAGTATAGTATGAAAATTTGAAAAAAAATTTGGTCATAATTTATTTATTTTATTTTTGTCTTTTTGAGACGGGGTCTCACTATGCAGTTCAGGCTGGTCTTGAGCTCACTTTTGTAGCCCAGGCTGGTCTCGAACTCACATCGATTCTCCTGCCTCAGCCTCCCAAGTGCTGGGATTACAGGCCTGTGCCACCACACCCAGCTCATAATTTATTTTTTATCTTATTTTTAATGGCTACCTAGTTAGAATTTAATGATTGACAAGTTCCTTTCTCACACTGCGTTTTGAATTTTGGGTAGGGTGTGCTGCTAATTAATAGGTGTACACAGTTGGAACCTAGTGCAGCAGATGATTATGTATCATAATATGGCTACATTTTCTTTTGGGGAATTTGGCCAATGTTTAGTCCTTATGGGCACCACCCAATAGGTTAAGGTTAGTGGTGCTGTACATCTGAAGTCACCTAACTGGTTAATGCAGGCAGCAGGACAAGCTAAGCACTAGGAAAAGCAGTCTGGACATGAAGCTTTCTGAGAACCTTCTAGAACTAAAGGACCTGTTTAACACCATGTCAGATCTTCAGTCCTCCTTAACCACAAAGTCTGTCACTCTTCCAAAATTTGATAGTTTGTTTATATTAGGCAGTGTGATGTGACATTATAAATCTTGGAGTTAAGCCTTTGAATCTGGCTTCTACTCTTGACCTCACTGTTTTATTTTGTCTTACTAGCCAAGTTAGAGTCTTAGTTGTTTTATTTTCCTTATGTAGATAATAGCTAGTTAGGGAGTTACCAACAATGTTTGAAAATATTTTTAAGATGAACCAGTATCTGTTCAGTTTGAATGTCAAATACTTCATTCATCATTCTCGGATATTGAACAGCTCACTTTTGTTCTAGATTTTTTTTTCATCATAATAAATTAGTGTGGTTCTAAGATAACTTTGATTTTTAATTATGAGCTATGCCAGTATATTCTCTCTCTCTCTCTCTCTCTCTCTCTCTCTCTCTCTTTTTTTTTCTGGGACCTGGGTTGAAACTCATGACCTTGCACTTGCCAGGCAGGCACTTGTGCCGTGGAGCTATGTTCTTGGCCCACCTATCTCCTCTCTCTTCTCTCTCTCTCTCTCTCTCTCTCTCTCTCTCTCTCTCTCTCTCTCAATTCTTGTATTAAGGGCACAATCTACAGAATCTCTCTATATCGGACACTTAGTGATCCTCCTGTTTCGAGCCTCAAAAAGTGGGGATTACAGGTGCAGCCACCACACCCAGTCACAGACTCCATCTCAGCGCATCCTGCAGGCAGGGCCTGCCTGCCTGCCTGCCTGCCTTCTTTCCTTCCTTACAACAAGGTCTAGCTATGTATGTGAGGTTGGTCTTGAACTCATTATGTAGCCCAGGCTGGCCTCAAACTCACAGGAATCCTCTTACCTCAGCCTTCCAAGTGCTGGAATTAAGAAGTGTATTCACCATGGTTGAAGACAGTAAATCCTTTAATAATTATTCATGAACTACTTTAAACATTCAAGAAAATGCAAGATGGCATTCATAAAATCACTAGAGTTTATTTTATTTTATTTTTTGTGGGACCAGGGTTTGAACTCACGACCTTGCACTTGCCCAGCAGGCACTTGTGCCTCGGAGCTATCTCCCCAGCCCCATTAGAGTTTAAAATGTTCGGTGCTTTGCCAATTTTGTGTCTTAAAATAAAACTTTATATTTGAACTGTATTAATTTTTTTCTCCATTTCTGTTTTTCATTTTCTTAAGCATTATTCCTACTTATATTTGTATAAGTATCTATTTTTGAATTTTGAAAGTTTGTGTAAAGTTGAAGGGATAACTCCTATCCTAGGATAAGCCCATTCTTGTTCAGTGTCAGATAAGGTTTTGAAGATGTAGGAGAGGGGACAAAGCTACAAGTGTCTCAGTGTGACAGCAAGGTTGTGCCATGGAGTGGCCAAACCAAGCATTTCCGTTCTAACAGGTCATCAGCCCCCATTACATAAACAGTGGCAGTTATCTGACAAGTTTTTTTTTTTTTTTTGTCTTTTTGAGACAGGGTCTCGCTATGCAGTTGAGGCTGGCCTTGAGCTCACTTTTGTAGCCCAGGCTGGTCTCGAACTCGCACCGATCCTCCTACCTCTGCCTCCCAAGTGCTGGGGTTACAGGTGTGCGCCATCACACCCGGCTAAGTTGGGTTTTTCCTATGGGTGAAAATTACATAGTTTCTCTTTTCTTCCATGAAAATATGTGAATATATAAATAGTACCTGGGACACTAATTATAAATACCAGTCTTTGTTTTTTGGGAAGCAAGAAGTTTCTCTTGACTTCTCCTCAGTCTTTGAAGTGACTCTGAGTAGGCTATCTTTTGTGGAGAGTATCCATTTAAGCTTTAGGACTAACTTTAGCAGTTTCCTTTCAAAACGGTACCTGGCTATCCTGCTTTGGAATTAGCACTAAGAAATGAAAGCTGCCATCCCTGGGGGCCACAGATACCAGTTGGACCATTTAGTACAAAGCCATTTTCCTCTTGATCAGTGGCATGTTGTAACAATACATTGATTTTCTCTTTTTTTTTTTTTTTTTTTTTTTTTTTTTTTTTTTTTTTTTTTTGTCTTTTTGAGACAGGGTCTCGCTATGCAGTTGAGGCTGGCCTTGAGCTCACTTTTGTAGCCCAGGCTGGTCTCGAACTCGCACCAATCCTCCTGCCTCAGCCTCCCAGAGTGCTGGGATTACAGGCGTGAGCCACCACGCCCGGCAATACATTGATTTTCAAGATACCCACAGAACTTGCCCTGGGGTTGTGGTAGGTCACGGGCTTAGTTGAGAAAAATTTCATGCCCTGGTTGGGAGAAATTTATTTATTTATTTATTTATTTGTGTGTGTGTGTGTGTGTGTGTGTGTGTGTGTGTGTTTAGGGAAGGGTCTACAGGGTGTTCAAGGTCTCACTACTAGGCTGGACTCATAGTAATCTGCCTGTTTACAGAACTGCCAAGAACTGGGATTATAGGTACATGCCACCACACCCAGACTGAAATTCTGAAGGAAAAAACTAGACAGTGTTGTAGCTTAAGAAAACTGTGGGTGGAGGGACAGGACATGCTCGTTTGACATAGCTCGCGATTTGGCAGCTGATCTTTAAATAGAAAGCACTTGATTTTATTTTGTTTTATTTCCCCAAATACACCACTGGAGGTATGACTTTTCCAAATTACTGACTTAGATTAAGAAAGGGAAAAAAAATGTTTCACTTTATTGACCTTTACTGTGATGGTGTGTCACAGTTAAGTAAATAAAAGACTGAACATTCATTTTCCATGGTTATTTCAATTTGCCAAGAAATATTTTTTCACCTCTGACCATACTAGCCAGCTATGTGCAGTTAACATAACCCTGAAGAAGTCATACCAAGTATACCTCCTGATCTCAGAATCACTTAAGTTTGCTTTTCCAATGTCATAATGAAGTGCCTTTCATCCCTTTATAGGACTTTGTTATAGGGCATTTCAGTAACTTAAAACCTGTGTACCTATGCTTCTAACCTTGGTGTAACCTCACTTTATAATTTTCAAAATATTTGGCTTGTGAAATTTTTTTTTTTAGTGCCAGCTTTTTTTTTTTTCCCGGTGCGGGATCAGGGTTCAAACTCATGACCTTGCACTTGCCAGGCAGTGTCTTACTCTTCTCTCATTGCTGGAACAAGTACCCAACACCCAAAATGAAGGAAGGACAAGTTTATTTAGGCCACAGTTACTGGAGGTTTCAGTCCATATTGAGCTGGCTCCAAGGCAGAGTGGCACATAGAGAGCAGCAGTTCATGGCATCAGAACAGCAACAGTATGGTGGCAGAGGCAACTGACCAACCAGGGGAGCAGAGAGCAACAACAGGGCAGCAGAGCAACAGCATTAGTCTGTCTCTCAGTCTCTTTATATTACATTCAGGCTATCTGCCTCAGCCTATCCATCTTAGGCCATACCCATAATCCCATCAGTACTAAAACACAATCCCAGTGGATTATGAGTCAAGTCTCAAACTCTAAAAATCCCCACCCCATGATTGCATGAGGCTTTGGGTGGACAAGTAGACATAAATCATAACAGGCAGGCACTTGTGCTACAGAGCTATCTTCCCAGCCCCCTGGCTATGTATTCTTAAAAAGACTAGTCAATTTGTCTTCAGTGTTATATTGCCCATGTTCTCTGCTGTTAAAGATGCTGTAATATTCACCTCATAAAAACCCTTCAGTTCTTTGTTTCACTACTTACTATGACATTTTTTAAAGTTTTTTTTGAATATTTTTATTTTATTTTATTTTTTTCTTGTTTCAGAACTTTTGTTTGTTTGTTTATTTATTTATTTATTTTTATGGCCGGCTCAGCCTGCCCTGAGGGCAGGGCTGGCATAGCATGTGGTGCCGGGAATCGAACCGCGGTCCCTGCAGCCGCCCAAGCTTTCCTAAGCAGGCGCTTTAGACCATCCTGCCGGGCCCCATGACATTCATTTATTAGCACTTTCCACTTGAAATAATCCTTGCTTGGAACAGCGGCAATGTACATTGTCATCAAGCTTTGGACATAGATCTGGCTCTCTTGCTGGATGCACTGCTGCTTCATTTGGATTGCTGGTAACATGGAGAAGCATGGCTTTCCATATATGACTGCACAAAGGTGATCATGGAAATGGAGGGCAACTGTGCCAGCAATTAGCCTCTCCACATGTTCTCCTCAGGTGAGCACTCACCGTTCC
This sequence comes from Myocastor coypus, assembly GCA_004027025.1. Taxonomy (NCBI): domain Eukaryota; kingdom Metazoa; phylum Chordata; class Mammalia; order Rodentia; family Myocastoridae; genus Myocastor; species Myocastor coypus. The sequence continues at coordinate 13,768 of PVJA010004443.1, read as the reverse complement.
AGTCACTAGCAGAAGTCTAGAGTGGGCATTGTTCTTTGAGAGCTTGGTGTTTGGTGGTTTGGCATCCCTTTTATTTAAACTGTCTGATTAGAGTATACAGCCTCAAGTGTGAGGCTTCACCTTTGCTTTGTAGTAAAAGGTATCACTGCAAAGCATCCTGTATTTGTGCTGCCAGTTATTCCCAGGAGTTTGCTTATTGTCTCTTACATTGAAACCATCAGAAATTTCACTAACACAGTTTGTAATAAACTAACAGGAGGAAAGTAATGGGAGAGGGGATATACATAGCTCATGAATAGTGAATTTGTTATTAATATTAACCCATTATTAGCAGTGGGAGTGATATTCGAATGAAGCCTTTGCCTACAAACACTTGACTAGCTATTGACTTAGGCTGGACATTTCACCTTTTTAAAACTGGCTGAAAGCAATGACATAGACTGGCCTAATTGTCTCTCAAGTTATTGTCCCACTGTATCCTTTGCACATGGGCTTTTCAGCCTAAGCCAAGTCCCTTTCTGAGTTTATACCCAAAGATAGAACTACACACATGACCCTTCCTGTCAGTTTTCTTGTCATGGGGACAAAATATGTGACACAGTGTAAAGTTAAAATTTATTTTGACTCATGGTTTCGGAGGATTCAGTCTGCGATAGTCTGGTTCCGAGGCAGAGGCATCAACTGTGGAAGGGTTTGAGGATGGGAAGCAGAGCCAGAGTCAGATACACACTATAAAGGCATGCCCTGCAGATGATTTAACTACCTCCTCCAATCAGGCCCTCCATCCTGCCAGCATGGTCAACTGTGACCTCCTCCATGAACTAATCAGCTGCGGAGAACAGTGCTCCATGATCAAATCACTTTCTAAAAGCCTCTCTTCTGAACACACAATACTTTGAGGGGAATCCATAGCACCTTCTTACCTCCCCACTCCCAATACCTCTCTAGCACATGGTTTGAGAAGATTTCTTTTTTTTTAAATTTTATTTTATTGGGGCCAGGGAGATAGCTCAGTGGAATAAGTGCTTGCCTGGCAAGCAGAAGGTCCTGAGTTCGTTCGATCCCTGGTAGTACCAAAAAATAAAACTTAAAAAAAAAATAAATTTTATTTTATTATGGCCAGCTCAGCCTGCCCTGGGGGTGGGGCTGGCACAGCATATGGTGCTGGGGATCGAACTGTGGTCCCTTTGGTTGCCTAAGCTGGCCTAAGCAGGTGCTTTAGACCAATGAACCATCTCACTGGCCCCTTGAGAAGGTTTGACTGAAATGCATTTATTTTTCTGGCTGGATAGAAGATAGTGATCTGGGACTTTTGTTGTCGAGGAAGATGAGCTAGATTAATCTGAATGTATTTCTGGAGCACTAATGCAATGAAACTGATCCTAGTGGTAGGCTCCATAGTTGGATGGAGGGTCTTGTAGATTTAGAGTCTAGAGAAACTACTTCTTGTCCACATGGAGGCAGGTAAATTGAGAAGGGAGTAAGGGCAGTAGAAGTGTACATTGAGGAGCAGAGACCGTGGAGCCTCTGGGAAACATCTTGCTTGCCTCTTGCCTTGAGACTTTGACTTGGGGATGTGTTTTCAAATGACGGACTGAGTCTTTTATTTCACTTTCTGCATACTTTGTAGGGGCCTCTGGGATGCAGTTCAATGGGTTTTCTTTCTTTCTTTTTTTTTTTTTTTTGCAGGACTGGGGTTCGAACTCATGACCTTGCACTTGCCAGGCAGGCACTTGTGCTATGGAGCTATCTCCCCAGCCCCCTCAATGGGCTTTCTTTATAGGAATTTTTGTTCTCCATTGTAGTTAAATCATTTGATTGATAATCACTAGATATATGCTATCATATTTAAAAATCAGGAGCTTCATTTTTATAGGTACAAGTCCTACTCAATTGTCTTGTTAGTTTGTAAAGTAGTCCAGTACTATGTCTTCAGCAAGCTCAGTGGGGTATGTGCTTACTACCATCTCTAGTGGAAGAGTTTTCTCAATAACTGAGAAGTAACAAGTTCCTATGAGCACTGCAGCATAGCTGGTGAAAACCACCATCAAGAAGCTCTCTTTGTTTCCTGAACTTGGGAGTTGCCTTGGTAATAAGCATAGTTTGGTTTGAACTGAAATTCAAGAAAGAAATTTGACAGGGCCAGCCAGCAAGATGGTTCAGTGGTCTAAAGCACCTGTCTAGGAAAGTTCAGGCAAGCGGTGGGACTGCTGCTGGATCCCTGGCACCACATGCTGTGCCACCCCACTCCAGGGCAGGCTGAGCCAGCCATAACACAAACAAATAAATGAGGTTGAAGAGAAATAAAATAAAATATTAAAAAAAACCCCAAAATTTGACACAAAGCAAAGCAAAACAAAACAAAACAAAAAAACCCTTCAAATCAGAGGACTTAGGGAGTTATTTAAAATTTTTTTTAAAATTTTATTTATTTATTTTTTTCTTGTTTCAGAACCTTTGTTTGTTTATTCACTCATTTTTATGGCCAGCTCAGCCTGCCCCAAGGGCAGGGCTGGCACAGCATGTGGTGCTGGGGATCGAACAGACGTCCTTGAGTCCACCCAAGCTTTCCCAAGCAGGTGCTTTAGACCACTGAGCCATCCTGCCGGGCCCCTTAGGGAGTTACTAATGGGTGCAGAATTTTAGGTTGGGAAGGTGAAAACATTCTCAGGGTAAAAGGTGGTTTTGGTTGCACTGTTGTATGAATATACTTAATGCCTCTGAACTCTCAGATTGAAAGTGGTTAAAATTGCCATGTTATGTGTGAAAATCCGATCTGTTCTGCATAGGCTGACTTAAGGGTGAACTGAAACTTGCCGAAGTCAGTGAGGAGCCATGAGATTCTGACATTTGTCACATGAATGAACCATCTTCACTTTCTTGTCAAGCAATCAGATGACTATAGTCCTTCAATTAAAAAAAAAAAAAAAAAAAAAAAAAGACTACAGGAAATGTTTAAGTGGTTAAATTGGTAAATTTTATGTTATGTATATTTTAACACAGAGATGTCTTAGCATAGTATCAGCACATAATCTGAATAAAATACTGGCTCTTAGAAAAAAGTTCTGGGCCAGGGAGATAGGTCAGTGGACTAAGCACCTGAGTTAGGCAAGCAGAGGGACTGGGGTTTGATCCCCAGCACCACAGGCCCTGGCAGCCCCACCCCCAGGAGCACTGAGCCAGCTACAGAGTCCGGGCTTGGTGGTATACACCTGTAATCCCAGCACTGGGTTGGCTGAAAACAGGAGAATCATGAGTCTGAGCTGAGTAGTGAGACCCTGTACCAAAAACATTTAAGAGAAAGAAATAAAAGGCAGGCAGGCAGGCAGGTAGGAAGAAAAAGAAAGAAAGAAAGAAAGAAAGAAAGAAAGAAAGAAAGAAAGAAAGAAAGAAAGAAAGAAAGAAAGAAAGAAAGAAAGAAAGAAAGAAAGAAAAGAAAGAAAGGAAGAAGAAAAGGAAAAGGAAAAGAAAAGAGAAAGAAGAGTTCTTCTGGTGCTGGTGTGCATAATTAGTCTGGAGGACCAGGCTCAGCTGATTTCACTCACATCCACCTGAATCCACCCTTATGTCCCAGGGAAAGGAAATGCCTAGAAAACTAGCAAAACAGGAGCTGGATGCAATGATGTGTCCTTTAAACCCAGGAGCTTGATTCCAGCCTGGGCAACACTGCAAGACCCCAACTCAGAAAAAAACATTATGGAGGAGAATGGGAAAATATCCTTTCTAATATGGGTGGGTTTGCATTTAAAGTTTTTTTTTTTTTTTTTTTTGCGGGACTGGGGTTCAAACTCACGACCTTGCACTTGCCAGGCAGGCACTTGTGCCTCGGAGCTATCTCCCCAGCCCTTGCATTTAAAGTTTTATGAAGCTGTACAGATTGACCTGAAGGGCTGGAGCTGCAGTATTCTGACTGCTGCTGGGAGTCCTACCCAGTCGGTGGTGAAGCACCCTGTTTTCAGCACTGTGACTGTGTGCACTGTCATTTCCTTGTTTTGTGCAGACCTTGAACAGTTTTAAAATGAAGTGTCTATTTTCCCTGTAAAGCCAGTTGTGTAACTTTCATTTTTTTTTTTTTTTTCTCATTTGAAATAATGGCAAACCAGCACGTTTGTTCTCTGAAAGGTTTAAAACTTACATCTGGAATTGTAGGATGTAGATTTTTTTTTTTTTTTTTTGATGGGACCAGGGTTTGAACTCATGACCTTGCACTTGCCAGGCAGGTGCTTAGAACACCAAACTGTTTTACCAGCCTACAAGTTTCTTATTGATAGCATTTCTTTATGATTTTAAACAACTTTACTACTTTATTGTTCCTAATATTGATTATTTGTTATTTTTGTTGATCAGTATTGTTAGAGTATGTTTTGTTAGTCATCTCCTACCAGAGGAGTTTTGATTGAATTTCTTTGGCGCCTCTACTCCTAGTCCTCTTCTTCCCTCTCCTCGTCTTTCTTTCTTTCCTATTGCATTTTTCCTCCTCCTTTCCTTTCTTCTTTTCTTTCCCTTTCATCTTTTTTTTTTTTTTTTTTTTTTTTTTTTTTTTTTTTTTTTTTTTTTTGGTTGTTGTTAGATAGGGTCTTGCTATCTGCCTTGACCTTACTATGAAATGCAGGCTGGTAATCCTGAGCCTCACAAGTGCTGCAGGTACAGGTGTGTGCCCCACACCTGGCCGCGCTCCTTGTACTGTGCACACCCAGCGTGTGCTTGTCACTCAGTACATACCCATACCTACTGCTGTTTTTGTTTTTTTTTTAATTTTTATTTTTTTCTTGTTTAGAATTTTTGTTTGTTTGTTTATTTATTTTTATGGCCGGCTCAGCCTGCCCTGAGGACAGGGCTGGCGCAGCATGTGGTGCTGGGGATCGAACCGCGGTCCCTGCAGCTGCCTGCAGGTGCTTCGGACCACTGAGCCATCCTGCCGGGCCCCTACTGCTGTTTTTGTATTTCATTAATTTCTGCTTTCTTCTATTTTCCATTAGGTTTATTGTTTAGTTTTTATATCTTCTTGAGTTGAACACAAGCTCATGAATTTTTAAATTTTCTCATTTGAAAAAAAGTAGAAAGATTATGATCTGAGGAGAAACCAGAGTATAAATTTTCTCATTTTAAAATACATTTACATACAACTATTTACTTTTAAGTACATTCTTTATATCTCATATGTTTTGGTTGTGTTTTGGTACAGAGTATTGAACCTGGGGATTCATGCATGCTGGACAAGTGTTGTTCTACTGAACTTCATTTTTAGCCTCTTCTAAAAATTTTTATTTTGAGACAAGATTTTGCTAAGTTCTCAGGTTGGCCTCAAACTTGCAGTGTTTCTGCCTTGGCCTCCCAAGTAGTTCAGATTAGAGGCATGAATTGCTATGGCTGACTGTCTCACAAGTTTTGCTATGATGTACTTTGTGATTGTTTTGTTCAATGTAGTTTATAATTTCTACTGAGGTTTCCTTTTCTAGCTATGAACTACTGAAAACTCCATTTTAAAGTCTTTAGTCATGAGGTCTTTTTTCTTCTGTTTCCTTCCTTCCCTCCTTCCTTCCTTCCTTCCTTCCTTTTTTCTTTTGTGGTCCTTGTGTTCAAATCTGGAGTCTTGTACATGCTAGACACATTATCACTGAGCTACATCCTCAAAGTGGCTACATTTTTTTTTTTTTTTTTTTTTTTTTTTTTTTTTTTTTTTTTTTTTTTTTTTTTTTTTTTTTGTCTTTTTGAGACAGGGTCTCGCTATGCAGTTGAGGCTGGCCTTGAGCTCACTTTTGTAGCCCAGGCTGGTCTCGAACTTGCACTGATTGATCCTCCTGCCTCAGCCTCCTGAGTGCTGGGATTACAGGCGTGAGCCACCATGCCCGGCTTACATTTTTTAATTGTGTATTTATAACCTAATGACAGTGTCATCAGAAAGCATGGTGTGAATGTTATGAATTTTATGTGATTCCAAGTTTTTCCTTTGAATTTTATACATCAGCAAAAAATTTTCTCCACTTGTTATAGTATCCAATTATGATATTTATTCAATTGTTAATTTTGTTGTTTGATTATAAAGTTTGAACTACATTATCAATTTTCTGATAAGCTCAGTCAGAATGTTGACTTGTCAGTTTTTGCTTATAACTCTGTTTTATATAATTTTTTAATTTTGAATTTCTAATGTGCTTTATGAATTATGTTATTTTGAAGCTATTACATGCATACAAGTTTATGATTATCTTCTTGATGGATTTTCTTTCAATTATTATATGCTTCTTCATCCCTATTATTACTTTTGCCTTAGATATTATGCTGCCCCAATATATTATTATTTTGTGAACTTTAGTTTGGTTAGCATTTGCATTTGATATATGTGTATATATTCCATTTTTTAAAGACTTCCTTATGGGCTTTAAACATGTATATTATAAACATTATTATTAGATTTAAAAATGCGAGGGCAATCTAATAATTTCAGTCTCTTTAAAAATTTTTTTTAAAAAATCTTTTATTTTTAAATTTGGTACAGGGTCTTGCTACACAGCTCAGACTTGTAGTGATCTTCCTGTCTCAGCCTCCCCAGTGATAGGATTATAGGTGTTAGCCACCACACTGGGTCTCGGTGGCTGGCTCATTGTGCCTGAGACAGGGACTAGGATATGGTACTAAGGGTCAAACCTGGGTCCTCGCGCTTGCCAGGCAGGTGCTTAGACCACAGAGCTTTCTCTGCAGCCCTAATTTCAGTCTCTTAGTAGGTGATTTTAATCTAGTGTCTGTCTGTCTGTCTGTCTTAGTGATATGTATATGAATTTATTCAATCTTACAATCTAATTTTGTTTTTTATTATTATTTTATTATTTTTTTTCTTGTTTCAGAACTTTTGTTTGTTTATTTATTTTTATGGCCGGCTCAGCCTGCCCTGAGGGCAGGGCTGGTGCAGCATGTGGTACCAGGGATCGAACCTTGGTCACTGAAGCCGCCTAAGCTTTCCTAAGCGGGCGCCTTAGATCACTGAGCCATGCTGCTGGGCCCCTACAATCTAATTTTGTTATTTTTATTGAAAATGCCACCACCACCACCACCCTCACTGGGTCCCGAGCCTTCACATTGAGTTATATCCAATTGTTTGTATTAATCTTTGATTTCCGGGATATAGGGCCCTAGAGCTTCAGAGTGGTTCTGAGGCACAGGTCAAAAGGCTCAGGAAGGCAGATCAGGCTCAGTTACCCTTCCATCTACCATCTTCAAACAGCTTAAAGAAGGTGTTTGTGCTGAGCACACAGCGCTGGCACTGTCATCCCACGTGCTGCACCAGGAAGGAGTACATATGGGTCCTGAGACCTCTGAGTGGGAGAGAATGCAGATGTGAGGTGATAAATTAGATTGCTGCTCCTGCCTGCTGAGGTGACTATGATGGCCATAGAGAAATGAGCAAGGAGCCCTGTGGCCTTAGGCTGGTAGTAGCTTCTTCATTGCTGAGGTCAGAGGTTGCAGGTGATAATGGCCAAAGTCTGTGGTTGTTGGAATGGTGCTTTTCATTGTCCTGGGTATCCAAGAAAGGAGCTGGTTGTTCTGGCAGGTTGGAGTATGTGGTTTCTTACTGGGTCTCAGGGCTCCCTCCTCAGGATCCTTTCCTTGTTTCTGATTTTTTCCTTAAAGTGACCTTTTTAGGTGTTGCTTTGGCCATCTACTAAGAATCTATCAATACCAATTCCTTTCTGAATTTTACTTGCTCTAAAGTCAGGAACGCAAGGTGAAGCAATCAGATCAATGTCCTTTCCTCTCATGGTCTCTTGGGTAAATAAAGGTTAGTTTTGCTGGAAGGTAAGATGATTGTATTTTTAATTCACTGCTTTTCTGCTAAATCTTGATAAATATTAAAAACAAAGGGAAAAGGGAGAGGGGGTCCTAAACTGAAGCCTGGAAGCATTTGACTGGTGGTAAATCATTGTATTAAGCCACAAACATCAATCTGAAGATAGGTTATAATTTTATTTTTTAAGAGAACATCAAATGGCTGTATCTGCTTTTGTATTGGAGCAGGAAAGCTGTACCTAGACTTGAAAATCTTCTGTTATCATTAATATATAAGCACAAGTACATTGCAGTCTTGAGAAAGTACAATTAAAAAGGGGGTAATCCTCTTTTCAAGTCTTCAGGTTTAATTCTCTTGATTACAGTAGATTATGAGTCATTCTGTGACTTGGGCTCCAAGAGAGACAGCGTCTTCTCTTCAGTCCCTTCCAACAGTTGTTTATGGCATTTCAGCCTCTTTCTGCCTCTCGGAGCCTCTTTATTTTTAAAGCAAGGCAGACAAGGCCTAAAATTATTCCATTAAAGAGGGGCAATTTTTGTAATGGGACTTAGAGTGCTTTGCAGAAGTGCAGGCAAGTTTCTTCAATATCCTGAGCATTATTCGCTCATTTAGTTAAATGATGTTTCTAATTCTCTGGTAATTACATGTAATGAGGCACTTTTTCTCTTCTTGATGAGACTTTAGCTTAATATGAGATGGCGTATTTTTTTCCTTTTTTTTTTTTTTCCCATAGGGATAATTACCCCTTCCCAGGAAAAGCAGGGTTTGTTGTGCAGAATATAGCAAATTATTTTATTTCCTGCCATCTTGACTGCCAGTAAATTATAAAATTAAGTTTCAGCGGTGCATTAGCACGATTTTGAAAAAGGCTTGAGACTTTTTCTTTTTCTTTCCTTTTTGCTTCTTTTTGTAAAATTCATGTGCTGTCCACTGGGACTGTAGAGGCTATTATTCATAGAATAGACATTTTTCTGCCAATTCCTAGTATTCAGATGTATTGAAGTAGCAACATTGGTTTAATTTTTCTGGATGCTATCCAGTATAGAATGTTCTTATAAGTGCTTTTGTGCTCAGGTAATTATCATCATAAAGTTAAGTAATATGTTCCCTCATTTTCTCTGGTCTCTCATTCCCTTTTTGGATGTTAAATTACCTTTTCTTATGTGACCCTTCAATTAGATGCAAAGCGACTAAATTTGAATCACTGAAGGTGGTGATGCAAGCTATTAAATGTAAGAAATTCAGTTAATATAGTCACTCCACTCATCTGGTTGTTCAAAAGTACATTTGAAGAGAGAAAAATATAGGGAGGCTATCATTAATTAAGGACAATGGAATGTAGATTTTGGTCTCTTGGGCTCAAACTGTTTTCACTGATATTAAGGATAATATATGTATGAGTGTGTGCACTTTTTAAGTTTTTGTTTCTGCAGAAGAAACACTGCTGTGGCAGGCTGGCATGGATAGAAGGACAGAAGACTGAGAGCCAGGGACTGAGGATAGAGGTAGAGTTTATTTACTCCTTGCCTAGGTTTGGGGAAGGCCACCCTCTCTGAACTTTAGCTCTCTCCTGTGTAAAATGTACTATTTCCGGCAGATGATCTCAGATATTTCTCTTTAGAAACCCCAAAGGTCTTCAGATCACATACCCATTGCACTTTTCCCCATGGGGTCACCATGGAGGCCCATACCACTTCCCTGCTGGACCCTCCCTCTGTAGGCACAACCTCTGTCTATCTAGTTCATTTCAAGAGCTCCTAGATGACCTCTTGGCCCTGCAATTTCAAGTTATGTGTTGGAGTCATTCCAAAGTGGCCTAGGGGCTGGGGAGATAGCTCAGTAGAATTAAGTGCTTGTCTGGCAAGCGCAAGAACCGGGTTTCAATCCCAGTTCCACAAAACAAACAAAAAACAAAACAAAACAAAAAACCCAAAGTGGCCTAGATTTGATGTTTGTGTTTTTTAATATATGGTTCCCACCTATTTCACTGTCCCTTATGTGATGTTGCTTCCTATGGGCTGAGGTATTTCCACCCCCTCACTTGCCAGTGGCCTGGCAGCTGTTGTCTGGTGTCTGGTAAATTCCAAGGATGAGGGGGAGATTGCATCTGGTATTGTGCTCCCCACCTGGAACAAGTATTTCAGGTATGAATGAACCAGGGTTTTCTGTGCAGCATGGTTTATCTTCAGTGGGATTGTGTCTCACTGACTTCTTACACATGTCCTAATATTTCCCCTTCTTGGGGAGACCAAGATTTTTTGTGTGTTGTTAGTTTGTGTGTTTGAAATCAGTGCATTATATTGGAAATAACACTGTCCTTAGTGTCAAACAGGATGAAAGAGCCTGTTTGAAGTGGGCTGATCTCTACGTGTTTTGAAAATGGGAATGTTTACCAAGTGATGAATCTTTCTCATTTTTGTAATTAGCCTGCAATAAAAACCTCCCATCTGGAGTTTTTATTTTAAGCAACTGGGATAATTTTGTTTTAGAATAGTTATTTGGTCACTGCACTTTTCCCCTTGGGGTCACCATGGAAGCTCACACCTCCTCCCTGATGGGCCCTCCCTTAGTAGGCACAGCCTCTGTCTGCCTAGTTTCTTACAGGAGCTCCTGGATGACCAGTTGGCAGTGTAAACTTTGAATCCCAGCAGATACTAGAGGGTGGCCCAGAGTCAGAAAAAGAGTTTGAGTTTTATAGAATTCATAAATGCTATAATCTTGGACAAGTTGCTGTCTTCTCTGGGCCTGTTTGCTCATCTGTAAAATGGGCATCATAATAGTACCTTATAGGTACAAATACCTTAAAATGAGAGTCATGCTTTACCTGTTCAATAGTGTGAGCTGCCGCTGTGGTTGTCATTATCTCACCTCTACGGCTTATGCAAGTGACAGTCTACCAACCTTTCCCTTAACTTGTTGCAGCCTGTCCTTGTGCCTCTGTATGCATGCCCTTCTGCCTAACATCCTTTCCCTCTCTTATTTCCTTTGACATTAATTCATTCGTACTACTCGTTTTTTCACCAAGAATTTTTGGCCCACTTATTACATGTCAGTCCCATTTGCCTGTCCTGTTCATCTCAAAAATGAGAGTACCCTGGCGGGAAAGTGTCTGCATTTCTTTGCAGACCCATAGGCCATGTTCTGCTGGGGCCACACATGCCACTCTATCCTTTCTTAGTCCCTAGTACACCATCTCCTGTGGAAATGTTACGTGAGCAAGGCTGAAGAGAACTCACTTTAGGAGTCCCAGCTCCCCTGACCCACCCTCCATCTCCACCCCCCATGTTTGGCAGAGCAAGCTCTATCCTGTGAATGAGGCCTCCTTTTCTGAACTCTTGGCTCTCTGTGCAAGCTCCTAGCATGGTACTTGCACCCATTGCCTCTTGATTGTGTTTGTGCTGAAGTGTTCAAGTACCAACTTGCCACTGAGGACCCCTTCTCAGGATGTGGCCTTAGGCAAGCAAGACACAGAGCCTTTCTATCTGCACCCTTCCCATTTCGGTTCTGTCATTCCATGTAGTGCTCCCTTGTTCCCTCTGGTGGAGAGGCAGAGTGGGCCTGTGACACACTTAGCTCTCTACTTGGCTTGCTGATGTTAGCTCCTCTTGTTACCATGACCGGTAACAGTAATAAAAATGATTGTTACTGGTTTTCCTACAGGAGACATTCTATTTATTTATTTTTAACTTTCTGCAAAGCTTTATTCCAGCTGCTCAGTCCTTGGCAGCTGCCTTCTTCATGGCGACCAGCATGTTGCTTAGCTCCTCACGCTGCTTTTTGGCATGGATGTGCATCCCCATCCTTTCCTTGGTGAACTTGAGGGTGCGTTTGTCCTTGGAGATCTTGAGCAGCTCCATGGTGTGCTGCTCATAGGGGGCAAAGCCGCACATCTCCTGGATCATGTCCTGCATGAACTTGGTGTGTTTGGTGAGATGTCCATGATGTTGGCTGTGCCTCGGTTTGCTCACATTCTAGGTCACCTTGTGGTCCTTGTTGAGGCCCATGGCCATGGGATACATGGCTACGTTCTTCAATGGTTGCTGTGGTGGAAGCGTCATTCCCTTCTAAAAAATTCTTTCTATTAGTATATTATTGTGATACATAGTAATTACATTCATTGTGGGGAAATTGGTATGCATTATGTCCTAATCCATTTTACCTCCCCTTTCTTTCTCCCCTCCTTCCCAGATCCCCTTCCTGTCTTTTCAGAGAACTAATTCTTTGATTCATTGATCCTTTGTATGTTTTTTTTTAGTCTTAATTTCATTAATTTTCACTCTGATCTTTATAATTTTTTTCTTCTTTTGGTTTCAGATTTGGATTGGTTTTGTATTTTTAGATCCTGGAGAGGCATCATTAGGCTATTCACGTGGGATTGCACTATGCTTTCTATGTGTGGATTTACAGCTATAACCTTCCTTGTTAGAACTGCTTCCATTGTGTCCCAGAGGTTTTGGTATGTTATGTTTACATTGTCATTTGATTCTAGCCACTTTTTAAAATTTTTTTCTTGATTTTTCTGAGATCCAATGGTTATGCATTAATGTACTATGTAAATTCCATTTATTTGTATATCTTCTTCTTCCTTCTTCTTCTTCTTCTTCTTCTTCTTCTTCTTCTTCTTCTTCTTCTTCTTCTTCTTCTTCTTCTTCTTCTTCTTCTCCTTCTCCTTCTCCTTCTCCTTCTCCTTCTCCTTCTCCTTTTCCTCCTCCTCCTCCTCCTCCTTCTGCTCCTCCTCCTTCTCCTCCTTCTCCTCCTTCTCCTCTTCCTCCTCCTTCTTCTTTTTGGTACAAGGGATCAAACTCAGAATCTTGCACTTGCCAGGCATTCATGCCACTGAGCTGTCTCCCCGGCTGTGTAGCTTCTTGGGCCTCTTTTACTGTTGGTCTAGCTTTATTCCACTATGATCTGATAGTATATAGTGGATCATTTCAGTTCTTTTGTATTTAAGCATGGCTTATGATATAAGATACCGTCAACATTAGAAAAAGTTCCATGTGTTGTTGAAAAGAATGTATATTCTGTTGTTGCTGGATGAAGCACTATGCCTAGGTTAAACTCATTTGTTCACTGATGTGGTTTAACTCTGATGTTTCTTCGATTTCTTCTTTCCTCTGAGAGTAGGATACTGAAGTCCCCACTATGATTGCATTGGTATCTGTCTATCCTCTTATGTGTAATAGTTTTTGTTTTATGAAATTGGGTGTGACAGCATTTGGTGCATAGATGTCTACACTGTTAGCTCTTCTTGTTAAATTGTTTCCTTTACCAAAAATGGTGGTTATCTTTATTTTTGTCTCTTCTGATCAGTTTTAGCCTGAAGTGTGCTATGTCTAAAAATAAAATAGCTACTCCTGCTTGTTTTCTGTCTCTACTTGAGTGGAACATAATTTTCTTTGCTTTTCCCTTTCACTCTTTGTGCTCCTTTTAGATGAGTTGTTTCCTGTAGGCAATTTTTGATTGTATTTTTGAATCTACCAACTGTGTCTTTTGATAGAGGAGTTCAGAGCATGGGCATTGATAGTTATTTTTGTATGGTATTGACTGAATCCTTGCTCTTGTGTTATTTTCCCGATTGATTCTTTTACTTTTTCCCTTTGTTTAATTGGTCTTCCAGTTGGACATATGGTTTGCTTTGAACCTTTTGGTCCTGGGCTTCCCTATCTCAGGATTCCATTAAATATTTCTGCAATATACTAGTCATGTATTTCTACAGGATTTTTTTGTCATGGAAAATCTTTACTTCTCTGAACAAATATCTCTATCAATTCCATTTATTTATTTGTTTGCTTGTTTACTTATTTATTTGGTACAGGGTCTCACTATGTAGCTCAGACTCATACTGATCCTCCTTTCTCAGCCTCCCCAGCACTGAGATTATAAATGTGCGCCACCACACCTGGTTTTCTATCAATTTCGGAGGCTGATTTTATAGGAAATAGAAGTTGTTTTATTTATTTATTTATTTATTTATTTATTTAT
>PVJA010004442.1:0-86105 GCA_004027025.1 Myocastor coypus | reverse complement strand
ACATACAGACTGCTGTCGACCACTGTGCCTGATAATCAGGTCAAAATGAATGAAATACAGAGATGTGAGACCAAAAACTATAACACACACAGTGAGGAACACAGCAAAGCGTTGCTGGTCTTGGCAATTTATTGATTGATTGATTGGATAGGCCCTCAAGAGCACCATCAATAAAAGTTAAAATAGACCAGTAGGAGTACATGGCAGCTTGAAATTTCTTCCCAGTGAAGGAAGAAATCAACAAAGCAAAGAGGCAACTGACAGGATCGGGGAAACGTTTGCAATATATAGACGCAGTTAAGAGTTAAACTCACAAAACATCACAAAGCAAGCGCACTCCTCGTGCCTGCCAAAGAGGCGAGCGCAGGGCCCAGGGCGCTGCCGCGCGATGCTGAGTGTCGCTGGTCTGCAGGTGGCTAAGTCACCAGCATGGCGGGCATTGCTTCACACCTGCTAGGATGGCCAGTCTCAAAGTTCAAAAGGTATTCGCAATGTTTGAGGACGCAGATAAAACGGATCACGTAGGCATTGTTGCCAGAGAAGAGAACTACCACAAGCTTCACGGGAAACAGCAGGTGGGTCTTTAAAGAAACACAAACTGGAACTACCGCACAGTGCAGCAATGCCTCTTCCAGGAAAGCACCCACAGGAGACAAAACCACCGCCTCCTGCAGCGCCCGCACTCTGCTATTCAGCAAGGGACTAACCCGCAGTAACCAAGACATGGAAAGAAAGAACCACCTCGTCCACGCACAAGAGTATGGAGCACGTGTGTGTGTGTGTGTGTGTGTGTGTGTGTGTGTGTGTGTGATATAAAATATCTTCCATCTTAAAAGAGAAGGACGTTGTAACATTTTCACAACCTGTTTGGATTTGGAGACCATTCTGCTATGTGAAATAAGCTAGACGCAGAGAGACAAGTAGTGCACAGTCGTCCTCATCTCAGCATTTAAAAGCGCTGAGCTCCTAGAAGCACAGAGCAGGGTGACTCCTAGGCTCCTGGACAGCAGAGGGCCAAGGAAGGCTAAGAAAATGTGGAGAAGCGGCTCAAGGGCACACACGTTTAGTATGACCCAAATCATTTCTGGACACTGCTCGATAACGCAGTAAGCATGCTTAACAGAATGGTGTGTGCACGTAAAATGCACTGCGGCCGCAGCTCCAATGTCCCCCATTCCCACGGCATGGTAGCGCGCATACGCCTGGGTAGTCGGGTTGGAAGCAGTCACTGTTTTACAATACATATGCAGGTATATTTCAAAAACTCTACCGTTTAAATAGGTGCAATTATTACTTGCCAGTTACACTTAAGTCTGGGAAAATTAAGAAATTTTAAATCCTAAATTATAAATGATCATTTCCAGACAATGATACTAATTCCAACAGCATAACAAAGTAATCATTCAATAAAGTAAAAGGAAACCACAAGACTGGCCTGAAGGAACCAGGCGTGTTATTTAGTAAATGATATAAACATGAATGAACTAATTCAATGAACATAAGGTTAAACTGTTCTGTACCAGAACATTAGTCTATGATATTAATCATTATAATATCAATATATAACGATGTTTCATATTTGCTGTTGATATAAATAATCTTGGCAGGCCTATATTATTTTAATGAATTGTAACTATACATAGGGATTTCATGAAGAGATCTGAATCTGTGTGACATGTTTTAGAATTTTTTTGATATAAATTAAGATTATTCCTTTAGTCATGACTTATGAAATGGAAAAAAAAATCAACTTTCACCTGAAGACTAGGATTTTGAAGGTGCTAAGTTTCAGTTCATCATGTTGTATGTAACTGACAGTAAAAACTTATACATTTTTAAAGCAAGAGGCCATATATTTATGGCTCAAAGGGTATTCAGAACAATGGCAGTTACTTCTACTGAAATATATATTTTGACTTTCATAATTATCTCCCTGAAAGCACCACTTTAAACAGTACTATTGTCAATGTGTCCAGTACATAGTTGTTATTTGTTATTTTAACTGCTTTTCTAAAATCATGCTTTAAAACATGCTTAGCAGAAGATACAGGCCATGAAAGAATGGCTATAACCAGAAGTGCTGAAGAGATTGTTTCAAAAATCCTGTAAAAGTATCTGTTTCAGTGTTATATGTTTATTCAGTTGCATTTCTGTACACTACACATGATACCAGAGTATAACCAAAGCCTGTAAGCAATTCACTGTAAAGTAGACTTAAGTCACTGACATAAATTCCGTTTAACAATAAAGATACCAGCAATAGACTTAACTACCAAGCAGAAGATTCTTAAAGTGGGAAAAACCAACTGTTTTGTGAAGGTCCGAGTCTCAAAAAAGAAAATTGGGAAAAATAACAGAATAGTCTTGCTTTCTATTGACAAAATAAAGCCTTGGAATAAAATGAATCTAAAGCAAAGCTTTTGACTTCAGGCCCTGATGTTTCTGCATTTCATTTACTCTTAACTTCACAAATTACTCTATGTTATTCTAGTCAAAACAGAAGTCTTTCTACCAAAACTGTTAGGAGGGGGATCTTTTCATAACCAATCAATACCCTTGCAGAGGCACTCGATCTTCTTGGGCTAACCACCTTCAGTGACTGCTGGATTTTCAAGAGGCAGCCACTCCGCAGGGAACATTCCAGGACTCAGAACTATGCCGCCGCGCTAGCTGTAAGAGAACCGAAGTTCTCACACAGAAAATTGCTTTGTCTTTAAGGGACATGGAGAAATTACCATGCGCCGGTACACGATCCTTTTTCTTCCATTCTCAAGAGCCCTTTAGTGTGTACTGAAATGACTGGGTCCAGAGAACAGACCATGCTCAGTCAGGGAAGAGGGGCCGGCTGAGCACTACCGTAGGAGTTGTTGCAGGCCCTGGGCATTTATGCTACACATCTCAGCCTTAAGAAGTGGTAATAATTTCCTACCTTGAAGACTCACTAGGATCTTTTCTTTCCAACAGATTTAAGTAAATCTGATCCAGACCTGAGCTGTCCAAAACAAAACTCTTGTTGCCATTGTGTTTTGTTTCCCATACCGGTTTTCATCACCTTGGTGCTCATGACCCATCTCCAGAAAAAATGCAAAAGTATGTATTGAGTGTGCCACTTTGCATTTTTATACATCTTGTCACAATCACTTTGGAAATGTGCAAACATGCCATTTCATATCATGTCCTCTATGATAGCTGGTGAAAATGTCTCCATGCTATTACTACGAATAACAAATGTGCTACTTTTTTGGCTCACAAGAGAGCCAGAATCGGTGTTCTGGCCGGCTCTCAACCTCTAGTGACCCCTACATGCCTGTCCTGTCAGCTGGCACAGGGCACTGTCAGCCAGGGCTTCAAGCCAGTGAGCATGTGTTTGTGGTACTGGTTTTGCCTCTAGAACAGAGGTCAACAAACTTTCTCTGCAAGTGGGCAAACAGTAAAATAGTTTAGATTATATGAGTGGAGAGGAAAAATTTGTGAAATGACGGAGGCATCTGTGTGAAGAGAGACAAAACAACTGACCTCACTACTGGTGGTGTTTAGCATCTAAGAATAAAAATGAAGGACAGTTTATGGGATGTAAATCTGCTGGAAAAATTGAAGATCAGACAGCATTTTTTGTATGTAAGGTCATAGTTTGCACTATCATCAGAACTGATTGTAAAAAAATTTTGCATGTTAATCTTAAAGGTATGTCTTTTCCCCCAGATAAGGATGGTTACATACTACTCATAAGCGTGTGAATGCATCATTTTGATTCAGACTGTTTGGCACTTGGAAGAAATTTAGACTCACATGTGGTTTCTCTCTCAATAGGTACCCTCTAAAAAATCCCTTTTAGTTGTAGATTGCTGACTTTCCACTGAATTACAGGTGGACGGTCCTCGGTTGCACAATTAAACACATTTTGAAACACAAAAATTAACTCTGTGCTGGGCGTACTGCTATAAAGTCGTCTGACTCGGATAATCCATCTACTGAAGTCCATGTGGGACTGGGGCTTTCACTCCGCACGCTTACATTTGCGGTACTGAATAGCTGCCGAGCGCAGCTCACCCTGTGTGACACTCAGATGATGTCAGCTTTCCATGAAACGGCTTTGCCAGTGTAAGTTCTGCACACAGGTGCTATTTGTCTTATAACTTAAGGCTGGATTGATAGGAAGCATTATCACCTTTGGAGCAAAGCCTAATTTCTAAAGCCAGCTTGGGTTACATCCCAGTAGCTGAGCGCTGAGCTGCATCCTGAGTCTATTTTGGATCCTGCACTAGAAGGTACTGAAGGCAACTGTTTATATTGTCTCAGAGTAAATACTTACTGTTTTTATCTGCAATGAGTGAGATGTAAAAAAGAGCTCCACGGTTCATCCTTTTACAAATTTATTGAACAAACATTTGTCAGGGATGTCCAATGTTATGCCAGCTCTACTAAGTATGAGAGAGAGAAAAAAGTACAATATAAGGAGGGGAAATACGTTAGGAAGTAGTTCTACCATGATACAGTAAGTGCTAAAAAGAAATGAATTGTCTTAGTTACTTCCTCAGTGACACCAAATAAGTGACACCCTCAAGTTCATGGAGAAAAAGCCTATCCTCACTCAGTCTACAGAGGTTCAGTCCACAGCTGGTTCCCAGAGTAGGAGGTGGAGCAGAGGGGCATCACTGGGGAGAAGCAATCCACGGCAGGGCAGGCAGGAGGCTGGGAGCAGCAGCAACCTCCCCTTCCCTTTTACTCCACCCAGGATACAGTCCTATTGATTGGTGCCACCCACACCCAGGGTGGGCCTTCCCATTAGCCACACCCAAAATGATGCCAACCCAATCAGCAGACTTCTTTAGTTCCCACACATCCATAATCTATATTCACATACTCTCAATGCACAGTCACACACCCTAGATCCAGCCCCCTTCAAAAACCCCACATGGATGAATGAGGTGAAAAGCAATGTGTGAAAACAGGAGAACAGATGAGAAGATAGTTGGTCTCAGTCGTGACACACAGGCAGAAGTTTACAATGGAAGTCAGAGAAGGAATTTGTACCTAAAAGGCAGAAGGCATAAAAGGATCATTGTGCATCAAGAGAAACTGGAGCCTGTGGAGGAACAGAGAGGATGGGGGAGGCACAGAGTGGGAGGAAGCTCGAGGAGAAGCAAGACTGGGCGGCCTTCCACACTGGGGCTTCACAACCCTTACTGAGCAAACACACCACCTAGGCAAGATTTCATTTTATTAGAAGTATTTTAAACCCATACCTAAAAATAATGTTACATTTTTGACGTGGTGCCATTTGATGTCTTGATACATATGTCTATTGCGTAATGTTCAAAGCAGGTGAAAATAACCTTCTTTTCAACCATTTATCACTTCTTTATGGTGGTAACATTCAAAATCTCTCAAGATTGTTGAAATGCACCATCCATGATTGCTACCCAGTCAGGCTGCTGGGAGAGCCACTCCTGAGATCTCCTCCTTCACAGCTGAGGTAACCTAGTCCTCAGTGGCCTTCCCCGCCTGTACCCTCCCCAGCCTCTTGTACCCACTGTGCTACCCTCAGCTTCTGAGGTCAGCTGTTCATATGCACAAAGACGCACTACTTGCTTTCTGGCCTGACTTATTTACATTATCGCAATGATCTCCAGTGCCACCCACACTGTTGGGGCTGCCAGGATTTCGCTTCTCTTGGGGGTCCCTGTGTGCCCACTGTGCCCAGATTTTCACTATGCATTCATAACTGTATAGCTACAGTGTCACCATCTGGGGCCACTGTGATTAGCTCCACAGTCAACAAAAGATGCAGGCAGTGCTTCACAGCCCCGATTCCCTTCCCTCTGGACGTGTACCCGGTAGTGGGACTGCTGGGTGGTGTGCTCAGCCCACTTCAATTTTTGAAGATCCTCCACCCTCTTTTCCACTGTGGCTACCTGAATTTGTATTCCCAGCAATGTCTAGGGGCTTCCTTTCCTTGGAATTCTTGCCTATACTCTGCATTAACGTCTCTGATATTTGGCATTCTTACTGGGAAGATGCGCTACTGCACTGGGCTGTGATTTGCATATTCTTGATGCTTAGTGCTACTGATCACTTGCTTTTATCTCCTGTTAGATAACTGGGTGTCTTCCCTTAAGAAACCCCTGTTTAGCTCTACTGTGTGTGTTCTCATCCGGTTATTGACGTTTGTATAATTAAACTTTTCAAGTTCCTTTTGGACATCTAGTTTGCAAATATTTCGGGCCATCTTTTAACAATGATTGATTTGTGCAAGAGTGGGGCCTAAGGCGATCCTACGCAGGAGCCGTGCTGCCAACGCCACCTGGCGAAGCTCGGGGTGTGAGCTCTCATCGGCTAGTGCATGGGACGCGACTCACAGGAGTTTTGCGAGTTGTGATGCGGTAACTCTTGGGAATCACAGGGATAACCATGCAGCTCCGCGGAGCGTGGAATGTGCTGCATGGAGTGAGAGCGGGGGAGACGATTGAGGGCAGCTGGCCAGGACACCGACGCTGAGCGCTCAGAGTAAGCCATGGTCGTGAGGACCACAAACTGCAAAACGTTTCTCAGGAAAATATTCACGCCATCCTGACTGATGAGCAAGAGCGGAGTGTGGCAGGCTGCATTTCCGAGAGACACCCAGTGAGGGGCCATCCCAGAAGGCGGCTTTTCTCTAACCCACCCCCTCTACTCCACAGTGAGAAAGCAAGGGCAAAATTTGCTGTCTTTAGTGCTGAGGCGTACTTGGCAATAGGACGTAGTCTAACAGGAAAGACAGAGGAGAAACGCTTCTCCACCCAGTCTGCTACAGTGGATGTCAGAGGGATCTGGATTCTGCCAATGCAGAGGCGTTATTTTAAGATACTGAAAATACCCACAGGATAAGTTATGCTGGTTTTAAGAATGGGGCAGGAATTTCTCCTTTTGAAGTGATTACATTTTGTCAAAAAAATGCATCATGTTTTAAGGTCTGTTAAACTACCATGCTTTGGCCACCTCAGTTGGCTTCTGCAGTGACCAACATAACAGGTAATGATACAGACTGAGGGCAGCAGGTCGGTCTGTGTCATTACAGTTCATAATTTCACGTAGAATGACGTGACCGGAAGAGTAAGCTTTGTAGCACAGATATGCGTATCAGCACTACACAGAAATCAACTTACTCTATTATTACACATTTTTTAAAACTAGTCTTAGGCACTAATAGATTGATAGGGCTATCCTTTTACAGTATTCACCGTGATTTAATAATTTATAAATAAATAGCAATAGACTAAGAAAATTTAAACTGAACGCTTAAGACTATACTGCTGCCAGAAATGAAGTCCAGAGGCACGTATCACTTTTAAGACGCACACATGATAATGGTGCATACAGTGTGAATTCTTAACTTCATAGCAGCTGTACTTAAGTGTGTCTGCTTCCCAGGTGAATAGCACAACTTTTACTGTTTCTCCAATAGGAGAAGAACGAATAAGCTACCAGCTCACTGCACCTGAAAATTATATTAAGGGCAAAATTATCTTTTGACCTTTGGCAAGTTACTACATTCTCATGTTTAAAAAAGGTGTCTCATGCAGTTTATAACTGTGCGACAGAGATGTAGGAAAGAGGCGAAGAAAGACCCGGGGCACGTAGTGGCTGATCGTGCCAACTTAGGAGGCTCAGCAATCCGACTCTCTAGGGTGCGGACCCCACACTCTACGGAGTGACTCACTGCTCAAGGGCAATGAGCAAGGAGGGAGGACCCCATTCTTCCCAGGAGGAGCTCCAGTCTTCGCCATCAGCTTGGATGGCGTCCCCTGGCTCTAGCGCAAACTCTTGGCTTCCACTGTGGATCCTTCAGCCTCCTGGGGTAGACTCACCGGCCTTCCATCACAGGCCCCTCAGCATCCTGATAGGGACTTGCACAGAACACCGCAGTGGGCTCTGGACCATGGACCGAATCCTTCAGTCTCCAGTGTGCAGACGCCCTCTGCATGCTTCCTCACCTGACTCTGCGGCTGACGATCGTAAGCCAACCTTGGAATTTCTTATACATTTGTGTATTTTTCTTGTACATTCATGCATCTATGCCTCTAGTAAAACCCCTGACTTATGAGACAGAGCCCTCTCGCTCCCAGCCCTCTGCTTTGAATGTTACCCATTCCTCTTCAGAATGACTGCATTCATGGACGTTTTATCTTCAAGTGCGGGAGCCCAGACTACTGGAAGGCCATTCGGATGTGTTAGCAGCTGCACATTTGGCCCTGTGCAGTGAAGACCTGCTCAGCTGTGTGTTTACCCAGGCAACATTTGTGATGTTTTGGCACCGTGTGGAGTTCACATTTATTTATTCTGCCCTGAACTTTTGAAGGAGATGCATCAATTTTAGTTTATCTTACTTGCCTAGTTAACGAAGTCATATTTTTCCTCCCTCCCCTCCTCTCCCCTTCCCCTCCCTTCCCCTCTCCTCCTCCCTCCCCCTCTTTTCTCTCTCCCCCTCCTCTCTCTCTTTCTTTCTTTCTTTCTTTCTTTCTTTCTTTCTTTCTTTCTTTCTTTCTTTCTTTCTTTCTTTCTTTCAACCAGGAATTATTCAGGACCTTACACTTGCCAGGCAGGCACTGTGCCACTAAGCTACAGCCCTAGACCAATTCATATTTTTCACCAGTCAAAACTATGACAGTGGAGTGAGTCAGAAGCAGTCAAATCTCTGATGTTAAAAACACAACTTGCAGTGTACACAGGATGGAGTTGCACGGTGCAGCCTGCAGGGTCAGGCAGAGATTGTACAGTAAGTCCAGACAATTAACATTGCGCAGATGCTTGAGGGAAGCTTTCTATTTACCATTAGCAAAATTATAGCTTATAGTTGACCTTGCTACTTGGTCACTGACTTTCTACTACACCACAACAGGGAACACTTGACATGAGGTTTCGCTGTCTACATCAATCGCCATTTTCAGTGAAACTTCTGGCTGATCAATATTTTCTGCTTAGGAAGTAGCTCTCGGAGTTATTACAGATCATGACGATGTTTGGAAGAAAAGTTCTGAGCGTGCTAATCAGTGCCCCTGCCGGGGAAAGAGGATTGTGAGCACACCTGTGCTTACCCGTATGGAGGGGCTTGACTGTAGGATTATTTCCTGTGGATTTGGGAGGACACCAAGAGAAAAGGGAATGTCCGAATGTCCAGCTCACTCTCTCATGCGGGGACACGCTGCTGTTTCCTTCCATCTTCTCCTTTAGCCTGCCAAAGGCACCGATGAGAGTATAGCCATGGCAAGTCATTGTGTTGACAGTGCTCCGCCTGCCAAAGCCAGCTCAGTGGCTCCTCTGAACACAACTTTCAGCCCTTCCTCAGGCAGCCGTGTGCTGGGCTATATGCTTCAACCAGCAGCATTTGAATCGGAGCCCTCCATGTGAGGACAGACATATACAAAGGGAATCATGGAAACGAATGTGTGGTCTGCCAATCAGAGCGGGTGTGAGGTGCAGAGCAGAAAGGGTCAGCACGCGTGCGCTGCCTACCCGCAGCTTCACCTGAACAGATGTTTCTGCCTTCATCTCCTCTGTCCCCATACTCACAGGGTCCCCTTCCCTTAATCTGAGACCGCAGCATGGCTTCCCGTACAGGGGAGGTTTGCAGGCTGCTCCATCCTTTCTCCTGTGGATACAGATGCGCTGTACCTTCTCTGGGTCCAGTGTCAACTTCTGAGCTTAGTACCTGGCTCTCCCACACGGCTGTAAACCCGCTATAATCTTCTGGATGGATGCCATCAGCGTGCATTTCGGATTTATGTGGTCTGCTTCAAAGAAACAAACTGTGCACTTGTTAAAATTTCCCAATGACAGAAAACATGAAGCAGTAGCTAGAAAATAGGCTTCTTAGCAAATGGAGTTCCAACATGAAAGGCCAGAAGAGGAATTCACGTTGATCATCAAGACCAAAAGGAAACAAAGCAAGTCCAGTCTTCCAGTACGCCAAAGGCTGTCACGAGCCCAGGGCCCTGTTTCCCCGGATCTGTGCTCCTTGCTCCTAAAGCAGGGCTCTTTGGAGGCGGCTGCTGGGTTGCCGGAGAGCCGTCCTACTGCGGCGTGTCCACACCATGTTGGATCCCTTACCTGTTCTACTTCCAGGCAACTCTTCCCCATTAGTTATGAAGTAAGGCTTTCTGTTCTCTTCAAAGCTGTTCTAACCAAACACCAATGAAGAGGCATTGGTTCATGGAGAAAGCCTGCACCGGAAAACACTGCCTGGTCGTGCCCCAAGTAGGACCTCGGGTACGAGACTGGGCTGTACAGAACCGGCTTGAAAGTCTTCTCACTCTGATACGGAAATGTTAGGAAATTAATGTGCACATGCGCTTCGTTACACCACTCTCCTCACCTTGGGTGTAACTGAGCACTACTTTAAACTAGATGTCAGGAGTTAAACACACTACAGAAAGAAGACCGACAACCAGGTAAAACAGATACAATTACTCTCAGCTATTAGGTAAAAGCCAACTTTTATTCAAAATATCATTCAATTCAGCTCAATAGAAGTATGCTATATTTTGTTTTTAAACCAATACTATAATATGTCTAAAATAACATTTAATGTAGCTCAAGTAAATGTATAGTGTATTTCATAATTTTAAAAATATTTTATGTATGTATGTATTTATTTATTTATTTTATTTGGTACAGTACTCATACTGACCCTCCAGTCTCAAGCCTCGCCAGTGCTAGGATTACAGGTGCGTGCCACCATGCCAGATTTCGGTGACTGCCCACCTGGGGTTCTGGAAACAGCATGGCATGTGGTACCAGGGACTGAACTCAGGTCCTTGTGCTCGCCAGGCAGGTGCTTAGACTATTAAGCTATCTCCCTAGCTGTCTATTTAGTAATTTTTAAAACCAATATTTTAACAATAAAAGTGACTGTGTGATAATACTGTTTACCATTTCCATTTATCGATATATTCATTAATAATAAATATTTGAAGGGTGAATTTTTAATATTGTCAAAATAATATTAATTTAAAATTAGCATAAGTATTAGTTTCACTTAATGCAGGAGAACTATTTCAGAGAAAGTAGTTTTACTAAAAATTTGTTGAAAAATATGTTTGCATCCACATGGAAAATGAAAAGTTTAGTTGATTATTCAGGTATTTGAAAATTTTCTTCAAACAAGTGAGCAGGAAAGGTGCGGTATTTATCAATCTGGGGGCCAAAGAAACAAGTACTTCTATTTTTCTTTCCTGCAATATTTTTTATTTCCACTCATTACACTCAAGTTTCACATTACCTTATACATAAAATAGGTCTTTAAGATGCTGTGCTAATTAATGCAGCGATGGGGAGAAGGGACAATCTGAATAATTTACCATCTCTTTTTTATGGAAATGTTCTTGATTGTGAATACGTTTGCCAAGCCTACAGTGACAGTTTAGAAACAGTCAGAAGTAACTGTAAGAAGCTATTGCCCCGTAGAGCACAGAAAAAGCCATCAGGACTCCCAGGGGAAGGAGAAAGGCCAATGACAATGGCCCACAGAGCAGCCTGCAGCTCTGCGGATGCCCAGGAGGGGCGCCAGGGCCGCCCTCAGTCCTCACTGGTGAGCGGCTGGGCAGGAAAGCTTGCAGCCAGGGATGGGAGCCCAGGACGAGTGCTGAGCTGCCAGGCTGGGGCTTCCCGCTCACCATCTCCTTCCGGGATCTTGGAGGCGCAGGGGAGAAACTGAGGCTGTGGAGAGCAGGCGTCCCTCCCCCAGCATCCTGAAACACAGCGGGGCCAGGCCTGCAAGCCTGTCCTCCAGCTCTGCGGCGTGGCCCTGGACACTGCTTCCTCCGCACTCCAGGCCAAGCTCTCATCCATTCGCTCCGTGCTCCCCCATCCATGTACTCACTTTTATGGACACAGGAGTTTGTTTCAGAGGCGGGTTTGGGGATTTTGCGGTGCTGTTAAATAACCTGGAGCCACCAAATGTACATGGGAGGAGAGCGCCAGAAACACTCTCCTCTCCACCAGCTGGGAGGGAGAGAGCACAGGCATCTGGGCTCTGTCCAGCCACCACCCTCTGGGGCAGGGGACCTGGGCTCCCCCAGGGTTGCACTCTCTGGGCATCTGCTTCACATCCGGCAGCTTCCGAATATGACTCAACCAGCGACGAGGAAGAGAAACACCACATCTTAGCGTCCATCCAAGTATTATTTTAAAAGTGCTCAGAGAAAGTTAGACATGAACATTACTGCAAATTGCACAGGGCACACTCAGGGCCCCCGGCCCCAGCTCACAGCAGCTGACTGAGCGGGTGCTCCCAGGGGCAGGATGTGTGTGCTTCAGACTCTGGGCGTGGTCCTTCCGCCTTCTCACCTACCACTCTTTTCTCTAACTCAAAATGTAGAAAGCAGGATGCAGGAAGGTCAACCACGCTGTTACCGTGGCTACTGCTCCCTCATGCCTGACAAAGCCACTCGGACCACGTGACTTCCTGATGTGAAACCTACATTGCAGGCAAAGGTTGAGGCTCTGGCCATGGCTGACGAAGGACAGGGCCAACTGGGTCTGCAGTCAGCCATTGGGCAATTGCTCCATTTTGCAACTGAAGTTTGTTTCATGCGAGCTGAAAGGCCCAGATATTTTGACTCAAGTTCTACACATGCTAGCTCAAAAAATCTTAAGCAATAGTCTCCTGTTATTTGCATGCAATTATTCCTCCAGTCACTGAGTCAACCTGTAGTCCTTAAAACTTCTGGATGAGCTTTTTACCCAGCACCACTGCCAGTGTAAGAGTCTTCTCATCTGAATTATAACTACTATGTGATGTAGTTACATAGTAGTTATAATGTGATGACTGACTCATTTTGTAGTTTTCTTTGCAGAGTGAACAGCTTCCAATATTGCCTGTTCTGCTGATAACCCACTACTATTATGGACATTATCTTAGCTCAGTGAGAAGAAAGATTTGTTCTAATAATGTTTGGATAAGATATTACGTTTGCATCTTGTACTCTGAACTACTATGAAGACAACAATATGCAATGTATTAATTATTATAACTGTCCTACTGACCTGTTTTGAAACTCATTGTCATTCCTTTCTCATTAGAATTTAAAAAGCTAAAAACCTGGATCAAAGATTTAAATACTAAAACAGAAACATTAAATCTTCTGGAGGAAAATGTAGGTAGAAATCTTAACGACATAGGGGTACATGGACCAGGGAGATAGCTTAGTGGAATAAGCGCTTGCCTGGCAAGTGCAAGGTCCCAAGTTTGATCTCTGACATCACCAAAAAACAAAAACAAAAACAAATCAAACAAAACAAACAAATAAACAAACAAAATAACAAAAACACATAGGGGTAGGGGGTGAGTTCATGAACAACACCCAAACTGCATGAGAAATATATCAAAGAGTCAACAACTGGGATCTTATCTATTTGACAAATTTCTGCACTTTAAAGCAAATCTCCAACAGAGTAAAAAGAAAACCCACAAACTGGGAAAAAAATTATAGTCAACTGTCTCTCAGACAAAGGCCATCTACCTAGAACATACAAAGAATTAAAAAAATCAAGCACCCCAAGTACAAATTTGTAATGCTTTACTTTGAAAAATCGATATGACTGATATTTTCAACCTTCAAGTATCAATACAGCCTTTGGTTTCAGATCATTGCAAATTTCAGTCTTTGATATACACCTGGCTTCTCATTGGTAAATCTAAAATCTAAATAAATTATGTACATCAAAACTGGGTTAAGTTTGTCATTACAGATGCCCATTTAAAAAAAAAAAGGTAAAAATACTATTTTTTGCTAAATGTCTGTATATATATTTGTTTTAACATTTTTCATAGCGCTCAGTGCTAATAATGCCTAATACAGACAGATGACTCATGGCACACAACTGGAAACCATAACAATATTCTTAATTTCTAGTTAGATTATGGTTACATACAACATTCTAACAAGCCACTAACCTTCAATTGTACCTCTTCCCTCCATGTTTACTTTGACTGCTCCCTACAACAAGCAAACCCGAAGTGACTTTCCTGTAGAAAACGCCATGCACAAATATATTTTCAGAAAGGCATGCTAAATACAGTTCCTTAACTTTATTTTTTTCTCTTTGTCCATTCACTAATCGATGCACACACAGGCTGCTCTTAAGACTTAACTATTATGAATTGTGCTGCGATAAACGAGGGCTTGTGTGTGTCACTGGGGTATGTTGTCTTTAACTTTTTGGAGGAGACGAGAAGGGGAATATCTGGATCAAATAGAATTTCTGATATTAGTTGGATTTCTATACATTCCTACTAACAGTATGGAAGGGTCCATTTCACCCACAGCCTCATTGGAATTCGTTATTGTTTTGATTTTCTTCTTCTTCTTTTTAATGATAGCAATTCTTCCTACAGTTCAACAGAGTTTCAGTTTGCTTTAATTTGCATTTCTTGATGGTTAGGAATTTTGAGCATTTTTTGTGTATTTATTGACCATTACCCTTCTGAAAAGTATTTCAAGTTTTTCATTTTTTAATTGTGATTTTTATTTGGAGGGGTCTGATCATTTTAGTTCTTTGCATATTCTAGCTATTAGTTCTCTGTCAGAGCAGTAATTAGAACCTGCCTCTGCCTGGCTCTTCCTTAGATGAGATGACCTGTGTAGATCTAAAACAACTGCAAAAGCTATAATCTTAGCCTCACTCCTCTGGGTCCTGACTGTCAAACACCAGAAAAGCTGTCCCCAGTAATTGGGCCATAGGTGTCTGCGGTCCCATCTTAAGTTTTAGTAGCTCACACTGACTATCTGGGGCTGACTGACGAAATGATTATCCCACGAGTGTCTTTCCCTCCCTGGAAGATGGAGCTATATTAGTATACTTGTGGAAGGCTTCTGCTAATTGGTTATGAAACAAAGCTGGATTTTTCTTTGTAGCCTATAAGACCCCATCCACTTTATTATCACTTTTTACTGTACTTTCTTTCTCTCTCTCTCTCTCTCTCTTTTTTTTTTTTTTTGAGACAAGGTCTCACTGTGCAGTGCAGGCTGGTCTTGAGCTCACTTTCATAGCCAAGGCTAGTCTTGAACTCACACGATCCTCCTGCCTCAGCCTCCGAAGTGCTGGGATTATAAGATGGCCTTGGCTCACTTTGTAGCCCAAGATGGTTGAACTTGCAATGATTCTCCTGCCTCGGCCTCCTGAGGGCTCGGATTCCAGCCACGTGCCACCAGGCCCAGTCTTTAATGCACTTCTTGATCCCTATGACAAGTACATGAGTGCTACAGTCCCAGTCTGGCCTTGCTGAAGGACAACAGCCTCTTGGGGGTGGGTCCCTTCCCTTTGCAAGGCATGCTGCTCAGGAGCACAATTTCTGGCCTCACAGGATTCCATGCCTTTCATCTGAGTTATCACAAGTAGTTAACATGAATGGAACACTTCACCATCACACGTCAAAAGCAAGGACCAAAGTTTGGAACCCACCTGAAAACTTAGTGGCGATCCTTGCTCTGTTGCACATCTGCAGTTGAGAAAGGGACCTGAAGCTCAAGTATTTCCTTGAGCCCTGGGATTTCTCTTAGAGGCAGGTTAAGTTGTGAATGAGAGTAACAAAAATCACCCCTTGAAGTCCTACCTGTGGTTAAAAGCTGCCTGAGAAGCATGCTAAGGGGGCTGAGGAACACCGGGGCACCAGTCTATGTGGCACCAGGCTCTACTGGAATTCCTGAATCACTTGGAGATGATGGAATTGCTTTATCGGCTTGAGGGGTATGAGGAGGAGGTCAAGGAGGCTTTCCAATATCATCAAACAGGTTGAGGAGACCCCATCTACCTGAGACACCAGTGGGGGGGTCTCAGCATCAAGTATTCCAGAAGACCTTTCTTCTCTTGGGTGCCCTTAAACACCACAGCTCCAGTGTGTTCCCTCTGAGGAGGTACACAGAGCCTTGGACATAAGGCATTTCATTCTACCTTGAATGTTTTAAGCAGAAACCCTGTACCTGGAAGACAACCTCATAATTTAAAGTTCCATCCTGTACCCAACTCTTGCTACCTCCTGGTTCATACGGGACCTAAGGCTTATTGCAGTATAAGCCGCTCTGGTTTTGAGACTGTCAGGATCAAACCTTTCCCATTCGTACAGAATATAGCCTAGTGGTGAAATCTGCATGGTCATGAGATCCAACAGATTTCCCATGTGCTTCGTCTTGGGACCTAGTCCACACTCCCATGAGCAAAGGCGGTACTTTTCCAAGCAGAGTTCTTCTAACTCACTGAATCTCTCGACATTCCAGTTGGTATGAAACCAAACGGAAAAAAACATCTCTTGTATTTATTCTTTGGCTCCAGTACTGGAGCTTTTGCCCTGGTGGGCTATACCAAAATGTTACCCTGTTTCTAAAAGTGGCTCGTGAACTAAATATCACCAGATTCTGGATTGCTTGTCTTTCTGCTTAAACTGCAGGTTCTTCTTGTCTTGCACAAGGAACTGGATGGAGTTCCAAAACCCAGCAATGAACTTTAGGAACAACAGAGGTTACAAGCAGAGTATTAACGAGGGAAAGAAAGACTCTGTCCAATAGAGGGACAGAGGGGGCAAGAGTGGGCTGCCCCTACTTGACTTTAAAGATGGAGAATTAACCTCGAAACAAGTGCCCTGTAGCCATTGATTCTCCAATGGAAGTGGACCAACTGCATGTATTCCAGTTCTTGGTCAACTCAATTTTAAGAGGAAGAAACTTCGGGGACCGTCAGCATCAGCACAGCTGCGTGATTCAGAAGAGGCTGGGAGCTTATCAGGTACAATATGTTAATTTCCTTCTAATACTGTAATGAAGTCTGAAGCTCTCCGTGCAACACAGCTCTGATAATGCACTCATTTAAAACAACATTAAGAAAATGTTGATTACGGGTGGCTCAGCAGCTTCTGATGCTGAAGGAGAAAGCCGCTTCTCTCCTCCGAGGCGGCTGCTGCTCTTCAGAGTGCAGGGCCTTCCCTGGGCTACCTCAGCACATTTCTGCCACCCCCAGGGACGCGGGGGAGTGGGGGGGAGCACAGGCCGTGACCCGAAGCCTGTGATTTGTGTCTCCTATCCGGCTCCTCATCCTGCACTCTCCACGGCCCCCATATTTCCTCCAGGGGAACCCTGTACGCCCCAGAGCCATCACACGTTGGCCTGGCCTTGCCTGCAGCTCCTAAATTAGGTCTGTATCTCTGATGCCATCCTGGGCTTCTGTGGGCCTACGTGGGCTGAAAATGGAAAAAGCCCTGCAAGCCTTGATCCCTGCGCAACCCTCAGTACTGGCTGCCTGGGGGTCTCCAGCATCTATCCTGGATCCGCACCCATTAGTTGGTAAATAGCTACCAATTGTCTGGTGGGCACAGCACGAGTTTTCGTGAAAGTGCACCTCCCTGTTAGTTTAGGAGGAGAAGGTGAGAAGCCCTCACATTTTTTAATTTAATTCTTTAAAACTTTATTTATTTATGTTATGGCCGGCTCAGCCTGCCCTGGGGGTGGAGCTGGCAGTGGTGCCGGGGATCGAACCGCGGTCCCTGCAGTTGCCTAAGTTTGCCTAAGCGGGTGCTTTAGACTGCTGAGCCATCTCGCCAGCCTTAAAATGTAAAAAATCGGTCCTCTAAGAAACCTCCTCAGCCATGATGTAATGGGTCTTGGGTCACCAAGGAAAAGGGCTCTCGGAGGACATCATTTGAAATTTAGTCCCTGTCATCAAGAAAACTTCCCCATGCAGGAGGAGGGCCGGAAACCCTCCCATGGTTTTATATCTGAATCTCATAAAAAGCAGTGATGGTAGTGACAATAAATGGGATAACCGAGAGACACAGAGGAGGGGGGGGGACATGTGCCACCTGCGGGGAGGACCCAACAGGGCTCAGAACTCCTGGTCTCAGGACTTGGCCGTAGAGCCACGCCTTATCGGAGGGACTCCATGTCACGTGGGGCTGGGGCCAGTGGAGAGCCCGGGCGGCCCCTCCCTGGAAGCCCTGTGTCCCCGGCTCTCGAGCTTCCTTGACCTGCACGGGGGCGTCTGCACGCTGAGCCAACACTCTGCCTTTTTCCTGTCTTCTATGCATGTTTGTTTAGAATTTCTAAAGCTCCATATAAAAGAAAACTACATAATGGAAGATATCATCTCCTGAAGCAGGTGAGTGGCTTAACTTAACTGCGTTATTTTCCTTAGATGTGCAACTGACAGATACCAAGTTTGGGGGTGAATTGGGATTTATGATTTTATAAGATTAACATTATTACTTACAACTACTACTTCTGTTATAGTATATATTATTGGAATGTGTGAATCTTGTGTGTGTGATTATTGCTATTATTATCAAAGTATATGTATTAATGACTTAATTCTTCACTGAAAACTTAAAAAGGCTACTACTTGTTACTAGAGTGAGTACGAAATAATTTAAATTTCATAGAACCCACACTGGACGCTCAGCTGTCCCGCAGGCTTGCTGGGTACCTGTGCTCCTCGCCTGCAGCCTCCCCTCTCCCTGTCCTGCCCGCTCCTCCTCTTAGAAATGCGACCTTCCCAAGTTTGAGTTTAGACTAACATTTCAAAGTTTTTACATAGTAATTCAAAAATGTACTTTTGCTTTTTTTCAAAATAAATATGAATCTACTAATTAAACTGGGTATTTCATGACCTATTAATTCAGCAGTTATTATAATCCATCCTTAATTGGATTAGCTATAATTACAATTAAATAGCTCTCTGAATCATAAAGGTTAAATACAAGTCATTTTCCATTTAAAGACTTAAATATGAGTTGATACCGGTAAGGAAGGAAAGATACTTCATCCTAAGGTTAATTGCTAAAGTTTCCCCCTCTCTTCAGAGTCAGTGTCCTCATCGCTCACATTGTACGATTCATAAATCCTCTCAAGCCTGCAACATATTGTCAAAATACACAGTACCTTCTTTATAATTCTTAAGCTACCCCAGCACCTACCTGTGTGTAAAGGTGGAATAAAATCCTTCTTTTCCCACACTGGTTAGATGGTATTTCACTTAAAGCAAGTGGGTCATAGATTTACTGACCAGATAGGAAAGAAACATTGAAGACCTTTAACACCAAACACAAATGTTTTATTCTCCCAACCCCTCTCTGCTCCACAACTCCACCCAAAACACGCACATTTATACCATTGTCTCCAACGGGACGGTTTATAAATGAACATTTACTACCTACTATTGAAGACAAGCCATGCAAATATGCACAAGCAACTTTGGACTGATGAGAAAGAGCACTCTGGTCACAGAGTCTGTCGTCAAAAGGCACTGCTCTACTGTACGAAATTGCTGAGCTCACGTATTCAGAAGTAAGAGCTTTCCTTCCTTCCTTCCTTCCTTCTTTCCTTCCTTGCTTCCTTCCCTTCTTTCTTTCTCTCAGATGCCTCAAAATGGATCATATCATCTGTGATCACTTTAGGCACGGTGGAACACGGGCTGCAGCAGGGTGTGCACCTCTACCCAGCTTGCTGTACCTACCCAGCCCGTACCAGAAGCCCTTCCTTCGGGAGGTCTGAGTCCCACAGTGACCTGAGGTTGGGCCCAGAAGTACAACTTGCTGGTGGGTGCTCAGAACCATGAAAGCAGGACAAACAGAAGGCCCCGGACCACATCATCTGGAGGGGCGGCAGGGCAGGCGGTGCAGGTGTGGAGCAAAGGGCTGGGCAGTGGACGTGAAGGCAAAAAGGCAGCGCAGGAAGAGGGCAGGGCACGAGCAGAGCAGCACGGCGCAGGTCTCGGAAGGGGCATTCAGCCCTGCACCCTGGAGCCGCGAGGGGCTGCACTGGAGAGGCGAGTCTGAAGGGAGAAGAGCAGGTACAGGGGCTCCCTGCTGGCTGCGCGGGGAGTAGCGGTGTGCACTTCTCGGGAGGCGCTTGGGATGGAGTCCCCACAGCAGGGCCGCAGACATCTGCGCACCAACACACTGAGCCTCGTGGTAACATATTTTTGAAATATTGACAACTGAACATGAGAAGCTGAATTATTTTACAGCTAGCACCCTATTTGTTGGGAAGCAATGACTGATGAGGAAGGCTCTTTGTTCTGAAGAAAAATAGCTAGCGCACGCAGGATCTCCCACTCTATGGTAAGATGCACCTCTTCTTAGAAAACTGGGCCAGGACCCAAGAACACCTGAAGAGCGCAGTCCTCACCCTTCCACCGCTGATGCCCCCTCAGCTGCTTCCTCGCTCAGCTGTTGTGACGAGGGCAGCAATAGCTACTCAGGTGTCTCCAGACCACCGAACTTCAACTCTTCCAGCAGTTTTTTAACTTTATTTCTCCATACACCAAGGAGCGGCAAGGCCGGATCAAGCAGTAGCTCCATCTGTAGTTTCCCCGGCACAGCTCCGTGCTAACGTCCGCCATGCCTGTTCCGGCATGCGCTCCCTCCAAGATTGGAGAGGAGCTCCTCTGTCCTGCAGCCTCACCCCACTCCTCGCTTCCCCGTACTCCTGGAGCTGCTCGTCCTGCCTACGACCAAGGAGCAGGATTCCATCAGCTTCAAGGCTCTTCACAACAAAGGAAGTCAGTGAGCAAATGGAGAGGCAGCTCGCAGAGTGGAGGAGGCTCCACGCCGGCTGTCCTCCTGCTACCTGATATTAATTGCAGATTGGACAGGATAGCCGAAAAACTTTAAAAGTTGCCATAAAATAACTCAATCAATATACTGGCAAATAAACTGAGCAGACATTTTTCATTTTATGAAGTGCAAACAAATGATCATTATGCATATAAAAAAATCTAGTTACTCTAGCCAGCAGCGCCATGCAAATCAAAATATCTGTGGTTCCCGGGCTGTGCTGATGAGACCGTATTTCTCAGGATGAAGCTAAAGTAACGAACACAGCTTTCACCTGAGTTAATCTTCACCATCAAAGAGAATCTTATTCCTGAATCTGAAATAACGGAAACTTTTAGAAAAAAGATCCAGGCCATCTTTTTAGTCATGAAAAGGTTACTAAAGTATACCCTGGGTTTTAGGAAATTACACTGAAAAATGGTTTAAGAAGCAACAGCTATCATAGCACCCCTGAGGGTATCATGGCCATCAGACATAAGGAGGGGGGTAGAGGGTAGAGACTGAAAATCTGATAATACAATCACAATGACACTGATGAGGAAAATAAAAAATCGGTATCCAAGGAAACCAGTGTGGTGGCTTAGGGCTCTCTTTTTGATGAGTTCTGATTTAAATGAAACGTGCACAAAATATGAAGTGAAGAACATAAAACCAAGAGTGAATATAGAAAAGAAGCAACAATCTTTAAGGACAGGACTAGAGGCTGAGATGCTCTGATGCTGCTTACTTTTTCTAAGGCCCCTACAGCATTTTTCTTTCTCTTTCAATGTGTACAAAGTCTGTGCATAGATGCTACCACTGCCATATTCGGGACAACACGATCTTTAACATGATGGGGTATAATCAGTGCTACAGAAAACAAAGCACTGTGAAGTGTGGAAAAACAGCCGTCTGCTTCTTCTTCCTCTCTACTGGGGGAAGGAATTATCTTCACATGAGGAAGGATAGCATCACCGAGAGGCAACTGAAGCACAACAATAAGAGCAAAGGTTATGAGGGTGTCATCTCTTTAGATGAGCAGACAGGTCCAGACACAGGCGGATCATGACCAAAAGGTGAAGCAAACCACTCGGGCCATCGCTGGGGAAGGACAGGGAGCTGCGAAAGTCCCACAAGCCAGGGAGGAGCAGACGGCACAGTTCTCCACAATGAGTAAAGGTCAAAGCATAGGATCTGAGGGCTTGGGAGGTGGTTACTACGTGCTGCTAACATGCGTCGTCTTACCTAGGTATCCCTTGGAACCTCTAGGAAGCGATCAGCACGCTGCGAAAGCAAACACACAACAGTGCGCCGGGAACGGGGCACAGGGAATCGACCCCAACCTTACGTACTTATCGCTGTGGAAATAAGACACGTAAGGGCATTTCATGATGGCCCATCGTTATGAGAAACTGGGACCAACGTTAAGAATGTTCAGGTGGAGCTGGAGCCCCGAAGAGCCCTAGCTGTGGGATTCTAACCACAAAATAAAAGGACTCTGGAGAGGCAGGTTCCTTGGATCTGTTCGGTTCAGTGGAAGAACAGTTTTAACAAGTCCTCGCTGAAGACCAAGTGACATCCTGATCGGCTAGCATGTTGGCACAAACTGGGAAAACTAACTAATGCTGCTGACACCGACAAAGATGTAAACCGAGGCCAACACGCTGAAACAAAAAGGCAAAGCCAACAGAGTGCCAGTTAACTGGCAAAAGGGGTGAGACGATGCCAACAGAATGCTACGTGACTGCAGTAAGTGGAAAAAAAACAGCATTTCTGTCAGGTTAATGATTACGCACACTGAGGGTAGAAGATCTTTTCTTGACAGCAATTCATGGGACAAGGACTTGAGAGTTTTTATCAATTACAAATTTCATAGAGATAGACAGCATTTACATTACGTGGGAGATCTTTAACATTATGTGCTAAATAGCTACGTGCGGTGCGGTCACTCGCTGCCAGCGAGCCTCCTGATCCGGCGGCTCATGCGCGCTCACTCCAGGACTCTGGGGGCCCCCGTCCACCCCTGCACCCTGCACTGGCGAGGTCCCTGGACGAGCACTGCCTTCTGCCCAGGGGTGAGTTCCTCACTGAAAGATGCAAGCTGGCGCAGAGAAGCAGCAAGTAAAGGGACTTGGAGGAACAGTGACGTCCTGATAAGGGAACCGTAATGTGGGGGGGAAGGCAGGGTGAACCTGACCCCGAGAAGAGGCCACTTAGAGTACGCAATCTATCACGAGTCAAGTTGATGCCCTGTGGAAGGGGGGGATAATATTTAGATCCCACTGGCAATGTGAGAGCAAGCTGAACAAAAGAGAAGGAGCTTTTATTTATTTATTTTATTTATTTATTTATTTTTTTTTTGTGGGACCAGGGTTCGAACTCACGACCTTGCACTTGCCCAGCAGGCACTTGTGCCTCGGAGCTATCTCCCCAGCCCCGAGAAGGAGCTTTTAAATAAGAAAAATCTTTTAAACAAGAATCAACTTTTAGAGGCTGGGAAGATAACTCCGTGGTCTAAGCACCTGCTTGGCAAGCGCAAGGACCCAAGTTCGATCCCTGGCACAACATGCTGCTCCAGGCCCGCCCCTGGGAGCGTTGAGCTAGCCTGAAACCTGGCCTGGCGGCATACGCCTGCAATTCCAGTGCTGGGGTGCTGAGACAGGAGGATCACTACGAGTCTGAGCTGCATGGCAAGACCCCGTACAAAATGAATGAATAAAAGATTACAAAAAAAAAAAAAAAAAAAAAAGGGATTAGCCCTTAGCATTAAAAAAGAATTAAACAATTTGTTTTCCTAGGAGGAAAATCACGGCATCATGGAGTAACCAGATTGCGCATGTTTGGTAGGGAGCAGGGCACTGGGAAGATGGGGAGGGGACTTGGGTTGGGGGCGAAGTGGGTTCTGTTGGTTTCTGGGGTCAGCTCAAGGAGCTCTCCCCGAGCATTCACGGAAGCATGGAAGGCAGCTCGCCCGAGAGGAGGACAGGTGCTGCAGCTGGGACCAGCCCCGGCCCTACGCGTAACTGAGTCGGGGCCTTCGCTGGTGTATGGCAGAAAACAGACGGAGCGGCGCCACGGGTGCCTAGAAGGCTCAGGGCTGTGGAGACGCAGCGTGAAGCAGGCCCTAGGGACGTGTAAGCTGTAACCGGGGAGGAAAAGAGTGAGCACAGCAGCGCCAGGCAGATGGGGGCGCTACAGTGGGGACACCAGTCTGAGGGTGCTGAGACCCTGTATCAAAAAGAAAAAGAAATCTGTGGCCAGAATGCACGAAAGCATTTACCAGGTGGGCCTCTGGGAGGAGTGGCCTTAGGAAAGGCAGCTGGCACCTTCAAGCTGCAGAGGGTATTTCTTGTTAAAAACTACCAGGGAGAGAAGACGCTGGACTTCCTGTTCATTAAGCTGGACTTGAGGCAAGATTCCGACAGGCCCCGCACTGCCAATCCCCAGTTATCTCTTGCCGTCTGCTTATTAAGGACAACTCTAAGCACGGACCTGTGCAGAGATGGCTCCCTGGTAACTGGCCAGAGCTCTTCTGTGGGACAGCAAATGATTTCAATGTTTCAGCTAACCTGCCTGGCTTTAGAAATGAGGAGCTTTTACATAGAAAAGCAATCCAGATGTCTAGCTTCCGATGAAAAATCAGAAGATCTTGCATGGAAAGAGTTTCATGTGGGATAATTATTTTAAAAATGAAATAAAAGTCAAGACACAGCCCTTTAACTTACTATGGATAATCCCTATTTCTTCTGATTTTTTAAACACTGGTAGTGTTTGTTTATTGCCTGACCTGTTTTCCTAATCTTGAGCTATTATTTCTCTAATTTATAATTAGCAGCAAAGTTAGGCATTGGCGAGCTGCTTGGGTTCCACCCCGGAGGCGTGGTCTCCTGCTTGGCACTGTGACCATCC
This sequence comes from Myocastor coypus, assembly GCA_004027025.1. NCBI lineage: Eukaryota > Metazoa > Chordata > Mammalia > Rodentia > Myocastoridae > Myocastor > Myocastor coypus. The sequence continues at coordinate 61,639 of PVJA010004442.1, read as the reverse complement.
TGACACTCTAGGTTACCTCTGGTGTATGGGGGTTATTACGTGCTCTTTGATTTATATTTTCCTATTTAAAAGTGCAAAAAGTAACAAAAGTCGGCCTTCTATTTTATAAATGTGCGTATTTATTTATGCAAGCTCACATGAGAAAATTAAATTCATCAGTGAGTAACTACACTTTTATTGTATTTGCCATGAACTTCAATGACAAAATTTGCCTAATTTACATATATTTCAAATTTGGTGTTTATTCATTTTTTTTTAATATCACGGATGGCTAGACATTCACATAATAAATATGCTTTTTACCTTGCATCAGTTGAACTTCGAGAAAAATTAATTATTTTCATCATTTCCTGATTTATTTCTTTTTGTAATTTAAGTATCCCCACGGCAGCGAGACATTTTGGTTCATCTCTGAGTAGCAGAGGCCCCTTCCACAGCACTCTCTGCATTTTATCAAGTTATGCTGAAGCAAACTGGACCCACACCCTCTTCCTGGCAGGACTCCGATAGTCATTTTTAATGTAGTGAAAAATAACGTGCGCACGCAGCTATTCATCTTGCCTGACTTTTTACTCCATATGCGTTCCTCTTCATTGAGCAAATCTGTATTCTATTCACAGATTTATTTGTGTCTATACAACCAGTTCCATCCACAGTGGAGACTTTATTCGCTTGTTCTGAAATCACAGTTGATGCCAAAATACTTACAAAAATCCTCAATCTAGGCCTACCTGATTACAAAGCCGCGCAGTTCCTGGGGATGTGCCTTGGGACTCTCAGGCCAAGCGCAGGCGGATCACCTGCGCCACGCAGGGCTTCCCAGAGGGGCCACCGCCCTGCTCACCCCGCTTCATCACCTTGCTGAGTGATGCCTTTCGGTGAATGTCGTTGTCATCATCTCTCTTCTACATTTTCAAGGCTTACTAAGAAAAGTTAATTTCTCTAAAATGTCATGAGTGCCACATGGAAGACTAGGAAAGTAAATTAAGCTGATTATGTAAAACTTTTGATTCTCTAGTACTACAGTCTATTCCCATTCTAGACGCTGTTTTGTCTTTGCGCCTCCACCCTCCCGCGTTTCCATACTCTCTGCTTAGCAATAATAGAATGAACCGAAAGCTGCGCTTAACTCTTTCAGTTGACCTCACTTCCCTCCAACAGTGTTTTTGCTGAATTTTTTTTTTTTTTTTTTTTTACATTTCTCTAAACTCGACTGTGTCTTTCATTTCACAGATAACCACAGAGTCGGCAAAACAGCTGAAACGCCGACACTGTTCAAAGTGTCTCTGTGACAGTGGAAGAGTCTTTACATCTTTCTAGGCTTTCCATATTTCTCCTAGGTAGAAGAAAATAGGTTATTCTCCAAAGAAAAAAAAGTTAGTGGACAGTAAAAGCACTGTGAAAAAGTAAGGAACAGAACGTCCAGGTGTGGATTTCACAGAGCTCCTCCGGCATTTGGTATTGGGTTGCGTCCCAACGTGAGATGGGACGGGTACAGAGTGGAAGACGTCTGAAACCAGAAAACAGGTGGCTTAAAAATGTCTTGACCAGTTTTCCATGCTGACTTTCTTTAAGTGATAGTTATTCCAAATTTCTGGAGTCTAATGACGACAGCACTTGCCCTGAAGAGCGATTTCCACACTCCTCTCGCGACAGTCTCCTTAGTCATCAGATGAGTCATGGGATGGCTACTGTTCTGACTCACTGAGAGAAAGAGCACAGCCTGCAACCCTGCATTTGGAAACTTTATGGGGGCTGACGCAAAAGCCTGTGATTCCTATGCGTAAATTGTTTACCGACTACACATTGTCTAACAGCTCTTAACTGCACAGAGCAACCAAAAATCTTCCAATGAACAATCCTTAGGAGTCCTGGCTAGACAGACTTGCGCTTAAGTACCATAGCCATATACGCTTGTTGATTACCTGGGAATACTGTTCCCATATGTGAGCTATCAAGAGCAAAGCAGTGGGGTTCCTATGGGGAAATTTTTTGTTGGAAAAGTTTGAGGCAAAAAATTGTAAGTAAAATAAATACAACAGGAACAGGGAGATAGCTCGGCAGTCTAAGTGCCTGCCTGGCAAGCACAGGACCTGGGCTTGATCCCCAGTGCTGAGCCAGCCACCAAAATCAGTCGTGGTGGCGCATGCCTGTAATTCCAGCACTGGTGAGGCTGAGACAGGAGGACCACTATGAGTCCAAGCTGTGGAGTGAGATCTTGTACCAAATAAAAAATAAAAAATGATTAGGAAATAAATAAAACATCATTTCAATTTTCAGGGTCTAGGTGTAGCTTTTATGTTATAGCAGAGAACAGATACAGAAGCAACATTAAAATACTTGCCAAAACAGGTCACAATTGGCCTGGGCTTTGGGTCGCAGGACTGGGGAGGTCACCCTTTATCTATAAGCGATCCTTAAGTCTTCTTCCTTCTCTAGAATGAACGGAACCAGCAGGTGCTCTTGTGGATTTACTATTAACATGCGGTGCTACCTAACAGTTAAGTTTCGACGACTTCTCAGCACCCAGGGATGTGTACAGTGGGCCAGAAGGAACATGCTACAGTTTGAACAGCCATGTACAGGCAGCTAATATGCTTCAGTTATCTTGTGGCCTATTTAATTTTGAATCAGCATTAAAGCTAATTAATACTGAATTGTGCCGCATCTTGATTCAATTGCAACTAACTCTTTGGTCACATGGTATCTGGTGCCATCCCTTTGACTGGGGTCCAGCGGAAGCATTTCCCAGGCTCCTCACCCCGGCCACTAGCTGGTGTGCAGCTATGATTTTTCAAGCAGTAAGCAGTTTGCCATTTTTTTGGCCTTGGTTCCCCAAGGTGCAGATAAATAGATACAGTGCTGTATTAATGCCTCTTTCACAAAACAGCTTCAGCTGTGATATACATTTTTAATATAATAAACTGAATGCATTATGATGAAAAATTCTAGAATGAGTAAACTCATAAAAATTCATTGGGAAGGCCTGTTCTTCAATTAAGGCAAGCCTGTCTTCGGAGCGTAGGAGAATTGCCTGTAATGAGCAGGTCGCTCCATCACGCTTCCTGCGATCGCCGCAGCCAATGCTCATGCTTGGGCAGCACAGGGTGTCAATTTGGGCTGTATTTCAAGGACAAGCTCCAGTAACCTTTCAGCTCTTTTCATCCGCAAGCAATACAGTGGTTCACTCAGACAGGGGAAAAAAAGAAAGCCTGATTTTTATGATCCTGTTTCTATTCTATTTGGAAGAAGGAGCAGTGCTGTTTGTCCAAATAGAACATGCATTTTGAGAAGAGAGCGCCAGTCTGGAAGGGTGCACCGCTTTCACTATAGTATGGCTATCACAGGAGTGCGTAGCATGCGGATCACAGAACTGGAGGGGGAGGTTATCAGAAATTGTAATCGCACATTTGATCGACAGCCCCTGGACCAGCTTGAGGTTTCTGTTCCCTTAGGTGTGCACTTCTTTGCTTTGTCCTTCGTCTTACACTTGACATGTTAAAGAAGCCTGACACTGGAAGAACATCTTCAGAGTACTTATTACGCTGCCTTTGATCTCCTTGACTATGACGGGCTGCTCTGCAAGCCAGCAACTATCAGAAGAGCTTTTAGAAAGACAATTTACTCTTTGTTAATATCGAAGAATGCTATATTGAGTGATGATCTGAGGAAATCCACGCGGCCAAAGGACACATTTTAAACTTGTTTAGTTCTCAAGCATTACATGGTAAAAGCAGGGTAGAAAATTAAGCTGGCCAGCAAGAGAGCAAGGTTGCACAAAGCATCTGCTGGCCGCCTCTGGAATAAAAGCATTGCATTTGCCTGGACTTTATTTACGATTCATTTTTTGGCATAACCAGTTGCTATTGCTGAAAGCCAAATTATTGCAGCCTCATGTAACAGATTACCTCAAAAAGGGACAAATTCTGTAGTGGATGGCTTTTTAAAACAATGTAAACCAATGTAATGTTGGATTATCTTCTGCGTCCAGGAGTCCCTCAGTCCCATGGCATTTCCAGCTTGTACAGAATGACAAGAAAATCCCAAAAAGAAGAGAGAAGGAACAGGAGGTTTATTTTTTCCCCATTCCTCTTGATCGCACGCTACCAATCACTGAGCCACAGCAGCTTCCTGGCCTTTAATTCTGCCTTCAAATCCACTAACAGGCTTTGGAGGATCGGGAGGGGGCTCATGCCAAGGGCCACGCGGAAGCGAGGTGTAAGCCGTGGGGCGCCATGCAGGGACAGCTCTCCCCAGAGGATGCTAGCCTGACGGGGGCATTTCAGTTTCACATCTACACTTCTTTAAATTCTTATGCAATTTTATTTGCACAAAGCAAGGAGTGCTTTTCTGTCTCCAAACATATGTGCAAGAGGGGAGTGGGGAGCGAACGTGGCCGGGAGAGAAGAAGCAGCAATTAAAGGAAATGCTCAGCTCATGCGGGGTCTATCCTTCAGATTTCGCATGGGTCTTCTCTGTGTGAGAGCCGTGCTTGCTAAAGCCTTCTCTCGTGATAGGGATTAAGATTTGAAGCTGTGAAGTTGCTCACTCAGGAAGTGCAAAGGAATTTCTTGATGTGCATTCGATCTAAAAACTGTGAGACACATGACGTGCAGAGCCATAGTTTGTGAGCTTTTGCCACACTGTACCAGACAACTGTACTTTGAGTTGAAGCTCCAGGTAATGCTAATTAAGGGTACATTACCACCCCCGTCGTAACATAATCTGCAGTCAGGTATGTTGGAAACAGACACTGCAAAGAGGGGAGACTGTCAGCAGCAGTACATAGAGCCCTCATCATAGGGATCTTTACACAGCCGGAGCCCTATTAGAACACTGTAAGGAACATCAGCCCACCAAAGCCAAACCTACTGACTGACGTTCAGCCTCTGCTGGCGCTGTCCTGCTTCAGGGGCACAGTCCAGACAGCCTGTCACAGAACAATTCTATGCACCATGCTACATCCGGGTTCTCTTGCAACGCTGTCTCTCCAAGGGACATTCATGAGCTCCACTTGTGAATTGCATCTCGTTGACTTACAGGTGGTTCGAAAAAATACAACACTATCTTTTGATCATTTACTTCTACTTTTTTTTTCCATGACTAGAAATGGCATTTTAAACACATATATAAATGAGACAGGGCCACACAGGTGCTGTTACTGGGGACAAAATCCACACCTCTGGGATGACCGAAGGCCGAATGGCTGCCTCTGCCCCTGGTGCCAGGGACCAGGTGGACAGCATCCCAGCTCATCTGCCCTAAGGCTAACTCCAGCGGGCAGTATCTTGGGAACACGCTGCCCTGCTCAGCCCCACACTGTGCAGTGGGAGGCTCGCACATGCTTGCAGGGTTTGTGCGTGGTGTCCAGCACGCACACGTAAGGCACAGGGATAGACCGAGCCGGCATCTCTGCTGTGTGCTGTGTGTCTAAAGCCCTCATTCCACTCCTAGCACTCTCTGGTCTGGGTCATTTCCGGAAAGAGTCTCTTACTCAGAACTGAGAAATTCTCCCCAGCACATCTGCAGGCCTGGAGCCGAGGATCCCTCCCACTTCCACGTTTATTCACTTTGACTCTGGGCCTATGAGAACCTCCTCCGACGGGAGGGACAAGGGCAGAGGCAAGGCTGAGGCCAGCACCTTCCCTTCGGCCTCTCCATCTTTAGTTCCAAGTCCACCTCATTAGTGCACAGCTTTGAGCAAGAGCCCAACGTTCCATGCGCGCTTGCCTTTTGTCCTCTTTAGAACGTCCGGGGTGGGGTGGGTCAACCGGACTGTTTCCTTGAGCTTCCCTCACTGGGCAATGACACGTCACCAGGGCAAAGCACGGGAGCATGGGTTGTCTGTTTTCACAAACTCTCCAGGTGGTTCCAGGGCCCAGCAACACCTCCGATGGCTGGTCTGCTACATTTGCAACAACCTGTGGCTGTTACACAGAGAGTGAAGCAGACAATGAAGAGCTCTATGTTCACTTGTGAATTCTGAGATGTCTGAAACTGTCTAGGAGCAAATCTGCTGATGAAAGAACTCTAGGGGAAAACTGGAAGGCTGAGTTGGCTTTTGTCTTTTGCTTCTTTTTGTTTATGTATGTACGTTTGCTTTTAACTCATGAATACAAAGCAAATGATGGTGGGCACTGAAGGTACATTTCTAGAGCAGACCAGAGGTGCACGTGGAACTCTGACACATGGAGGTCCTCTCTTGAGGGCCTCCGTGAGTGAGTACACACGGTGAGAAAGAGCATGTCCTCCTCCTTCCTGAAGAGGGGTTCATAGATGTGACCTTCACGTAGTCCGACCTCCAGACAGCATGACCTGGCAGGCATGTAGTTGGCCTACCGAGCCATACAACCAAAGGACACCAGGCTGGAGAGGAACAGAATGATAGCTTCCCCTCATCAGTTGATGGTAATTATCAGGGACCCTGCGTGCCATGCATGCCCTTGGGGGTGCTTAGTGAGGTTGTGCAGAGGTGTTCAGGAAGGAAGAGAGCTCCAGGCCCACAACAGCCACAAGGAAGTGGCAATCTGGAGAACACGTGTATATGCCTGATGAAAGATGATGAATTGAAAAACAGTGAGAAACCGAGTATTCTGGGATGGCTGCTTCGAGTCTTGTGCATGACCAGGATCTGTGCTGCCAGCCCTGAACCAGCACTGAGACGTTCAGGGACAGTGAAGACGTGTGGCATTGTGAGCTGTTATCACTAAGTTCAAAGCTTGCACCCAGATCCACAACTGGCCACGGGTCCTCTCCACTACCATCTTGATACACGTGATGCCATTTCCCACGGAATAAAGGAAGTGCTAAGTCAGAGGTTTCCCCCTAGCATGTTTTGCAGGCACTAAGTTAAATGATATCATTGCTGTCGCAGTCATTTCTAACCTCACGGACTATGGTCCAGCAGGAGAGAGGGCGAGACACTACAGAATCCAAGAGGGTCATGCAGAAAGGATTTAACATTGCTGTAAAACTAACAGTGTTCTCGAGGGAGCAGGGCCACAATAACCAAGGCAAAAGCTCTCATTCACTGCTGCAGAAACTAGAAAGTGTGAGGCCCACACTTAGTAGACAGCTACTTATTCTGGATGGTTTTCCCTTGTTTACAGAGGGTTATCCATGGCACTGAGTCCAGTCAGTCATCTGACCCACTGTGATATCTGATCCAGTTCAACTAACAATGGCATTTTCAAATATGTACAAGGAGAACTACGTTACCGTATCCTACTTTAATTTCTGAAGAGATATATTAAGCCTTTTTAAAGAAATGCATCTTATTTCCATTCTGAGCCTACAACCTGAGCATGCTATCCCAGCGGTCCTCCACTCCACTATCTTTCCAGCCCAAGAAGTTTACTTTATTTTATTTTATTTTATTTTATTTCTGTATCTAGTACAGGGTCAACAGGGTCGCACTACACAGTTTGGGCTCTTACTGATCCTTCTGTGTTCAGCTTCACCAGCACTGGGATTATATGTGCACTACCACACCCATTCTCAGTGCACCGCTGGGGCAGGGCTGGCATAGCACACCAGGGATTAAACTCCAGCCCCTGTGCCTGCCTAAGTAGGCCCTTTAGTTTGCTGAGCTATCTGGCTGGCCCAAGAGGTATATTTTATTTTATTTCATTTTATTTTTTTATGGAACCAGGTATTGAACTCAGGCCCTTGCGCTTGCCAGGCAAATGGTTATTATACTGAGCTATCTCCCCAAGACCTAAAGAGGTATATTTTAGATATGAAAAAATGGTACAGTTTAAACTAAGCTAACCAGGGAGATAGCTCAGCAGCATAAGCACCTGCCTGGCAAGTGCAAGGTCCCAAGTTTGAGGCCCAGTACTGTGGCAGTGGGGATGACATAAACTAAGTTACATATTCATGCACTTTTTAATGCTAACATTTATTTATCATTTGAATGTATTTTACGCAGAATGATATACTTGGCCAGTCATGTTGTTCTATGGAAATTACAGATTTCAGCCTATTTCTACAGATAATTTTGCATGCAATTCCTCCCAGCATTTTTTCTTGCTGTCTATCTCCCCACCACCTTTGCCAACTCACTGATGGACAGCCCGCGCACCGGTGCCTATCTGCTCAGGCTACACTTCTATGTGGGTCCACGGGCAAGCGCCAGCCATCAGGCAGCAGGGCTGGGTCCATACTGCTGACGCAGGAAAGCTAAGAGCGACTAAGCCGGACGTTGTGTATTTCCACAACTATCCGGCATTCTGATGAGGCTATGTGAAATCAACCGCACATGTTATTCACGATGGTCCATATCTGTTGATTCACCATTTCTTCTATTTCCAGGGGGAGAAGTCCACACCTGTGGTGCATGGGATAGGCTGTCAGCAGCGAGTGTTTTCTGTTTTGAAAGATGCTGGTGTGCCACAGATGCCTGCGCACACTCCAGTGCTTGCAGAGATAGACTAGAGTAACAGCCAAGGTGCTGATGCCACGCAAGCGTGCATGAGATGGCAGGTGCCCACCGGGAGTACCCCAGAGCTGTTGGCACAGGCCCAGTCAGTATGCACACGAAACATAGCACTTTCACTTGGGTATGACCTTATGATAGCCACATGGGGCACAGGGCCTGTCCCTTTATTTGAAGGCAGAAGGCATTAGATGCAATGTGATCCCATCAGCCACATTTTCATTAGAGACATCATTGATTTTGAGTCTCACACTGCTCGCAGAGGTGACCTTGGGTCTCTGTAATTGAGAGCGAAGCGCTATAAGGGCAAGGGACCTCGCTCGGCAGTAGCTAGGTCCCTTCAGTAATCAGAAGCATGGCTTGTGTCTTTCTTCACCAAGTGGTCCATGCAGTGGAGCCCAGCAAATGTGTGACTGTATCTCTAATGACAGTGCGAGGGTGGTTTGCCTGTCTGTGGATGAGACAGGTCACTCTGCTGTGGTTATGACTTGCGTAAGTGAAGCCTGAATGACGACACGAGTGTGTCAGGCTCCACGTGAGCGCAAGGAGCATGCTGACTGAAGTTCCTGACTCAGACGGGTCTGGCGGTCCTTAAGCTGCACAAAGCAAGGACAGCCGAGAGCTTCTTCCCAGGAGCTACGTGAAAGCCTATTCTCCTTCGAGGGCAACAGAAAAACACTGTGTGCCAACTTCAATGAATTCTTCATTTATTTGGAGACAACAAATAAAGTAATGCCTGCTCCCCGCAATCCATCTACATTTGAAGAACTTCCTGTTTGCAAGTGGCAGTGAAGCTGTCTTCCGTCCTGGAGCCTCTTCGAGTAGTCTTTCTTCTGGGATCACTTGTCCCTGGGTGTCAATGCTGCGGCGTCAGGCAAGCACAGCCACTGACGCGCACGGCTGACTGGCAGGGCGTCTCTGCCTTACCGTACGCAGCACCCGGATGGCCCCGTCCACTTGTTGTTTCCTCTGTCTTCTTTCAAGAAAGCACATGAGATCTTCATGCAAAATTCCCATGCCCTTTCCTAGGATCTCTGAATTGGACACTGATCCTTTTAACTATTAAAAGAAATGGTGTCTTCCCACTGGCCAATGCGATCCCCAAATGACTGCCACTGCTGTTATGTGGTATACACTTTTTCCATGCTTCTGCTTCCATAAAGTCCTTTATCCAACAACAAAATATTGAAAATGCTGCAATGTAAAGCTGGGAGGCACCTCGCACAGCATCCTGGTTTGCACGCACAGCCTGCTGGGAGGTATGCTGCAATCTCATCTGCAAAAGCGGCTGTCCTTGTCACTCTGGCAAGTCAACAGCGACACAGTAATGGTGTCACTGGGAGATGAACAGAGGGGAAAAGCATGGCCTTCAAAGTATAATGAAATAAACACTATGAAAACCGTCTTAAGCACTTGGTTATTAAAGCAAAAACTAAGGTCGAGTGGCAGATTCGTCCACACTTGGGCTGTGTGTGACAGGCATCCATCTGTATTCAGAACGTCACGGTTTGGAATCTGCGGTTCTAGGTCATATTTCTCCCTGGATAAGGGAGGTAAGGGGTAAAGAAGGTGGAAGGCTTGTAAGTACTTCTGGAATTTCTGGATAGGTTTTTCTCTCTGAAATCAGCCTGAAACCATGCGAAGCAGCTGGCAATGTTGTCCAGCAGCTGCCCGAGCAGCAACTGCAACAGCTGGACCGATAGATCTACTGCTGCAGCCGGAAGAGCTGCCAAGACGCATGAAATATCCAAGTCAGTGAAACTCCGTGTTCTTAGTCTAAAAACAAGAGCGCTTCACACTTGTTTCCATATGAAATGATCTAGAAGGGCAAAATATTTCCACTAAACGTGTCATGGAGGAACCGGAACAGGAGTCCAGAGGCCAAAGCTATGATGTGCGCCTTGTGTTGTGTGACTTAGAGTACACAACTTACTGCTCTTGAATTAAGAGGCATTTAAACACAGGCATGTCTTTGTGAGTACATAAGACCGTAAAAACTTCCAGAATCACTGAGTCTTGGTCTACTCAACGAAGACCTACTGAATTTCTAATCTCAGCCAGGTCCTTGGGTTGGCCCGACAGATACGCTTGGGAAAGGTAAAGGTCCTTACCCCACTGGAGCATTTCTTTAATTATTTCAATTTTATCCATAAATTCAAGTAAATGATCTCTTATCCAAATTCTAATGACAACTGAATGAATATATACAGGGGTAACACACAACATTATACGCCTTTAATCCTCAAAATAATCCTAAGAAGCAGGATTATATTGTTTTGCTTTCTTCTGTTTTTACTAGAACTAGGGATCAAACGTGGGGCCTTTTCACTGAGCTATATCCCTGGACCTTTTTCAGCCTCCCAGCATGCTGGGGATGTAGTTGTGACCGTACAGCTAGAACTTTCAGAAGAAGTTCTACATTTAGTGAGTGTCTGGGTCCTTAATCTCTGTACCCTTTTGCCACACCATTTACAAGCCATTCTGGGATGTAGCTGATAGATAGCTTCATTTTGTTTCTACTGATCTAAAAATTAAACTTATTGATATCTTATTTTTAAAGAACAGCTTTCTGCTTATAAATTAGGTATGCATCACACCAATAAAGAATCTTATATACTCTAGAAGGTCATAGAAGCTCTTAAAAATAAACACATACATCACAGTTCTCAAATTCATTTCTGAATTTGACAGAAAAGAATCACACATAAAGTGTTGTCTCACCTCGAAGCCTGTCGAGCCAAAATCTGTAGAATTAGATGCTCTGGCTTTGGAAAGCACACAAAACCTTTAGAGCACACTGCAGGACACCTGGGATTATTAGCTGACACTGCTGATTTTAGGGATAAGGAGTGAAGATTGAAAAGAAGTAAAATGATTTTCCTAAGGTCACGCTTGAGAGCCTCTTATGTCATTTAGCGACCACAATATTCTCATGTGTTCTTTAATCTAATTTGGAGATTAGGACATCAGGCTCGTTTGTACAGGAAGCTGCAGGTAAGGTAGTTGTAAAATTCTTTTCTTGGAAAACTCTGGAATATCCAGTGTAAGTTTTGTGACACGCAGTTGTATCATCAACCTTTTCACCTGTTGCCTGGCCTGGTTTAACGAAGGCTATAAATAAGTCTCTTCAGAGGAGAGCGTGCTCCAGACGAACTACGGAACCACCAGGTGAAGTCCGCATAGGTAGCAGAAGCCGGGAACGTGTGCCTCACACATCTCTATGTTGGAATATTAATTTTTGCGTCCACATCACCTGGAGGTGGGGGGCATGTTTTTCCTCTTATTCTCAGTTTTCCCATCAGTTAAAATAAGAAGAGTCATCCCTCTTAGACAGACGGCGGCCCATCTTAAGGTGCTTTGCTGCAACTTAATAAAAAACATGGATAACAAAATAAGACAAAACAAACAAACTAGGAGTTTCTGCATCCTCTCGGATTTTCTAATTATTTTGGCTGAAAAAAATAAGGAACTCACAAAAGCTAGAAATCACTTTGACACTTCATTTTGTGCTTCTAAGTTTATTTGTGCCTCTTGTTCCTCTTTCTCCCGTTCTCTCAATTTTTTTTTTTGTTTGTTTGTGAGATCAGGAATTGAACTCAGGCCTTTGGCTTGCAAGACAAGCCCTTATTCAACTGAGCTATTTCCTTGTCCCTCTCTCAAATTTTAATAAAGGTACACCTGAGTAGGGAGTGACTTCAATTTTTTTTTTGGACGATGGCAAAAGAGACAGTTAAAATCTCTGATAAATGGAAGTTCTTCTAAAGTGTAAAAAAAAAAAACAAAAAAAAAAAACCCCTGCATTGTGCAGCTTTAAATAACTCTGAAAGCATCCTCTGTGCTCTTCCTCTCCTCGAGTCTCATGTTTCACTCCTGCCACGCCATCTGTTGCTGCCCTAGATGCCTCGCAGTTCCCCATAGCCTCACCCATCTACGTCACTGCCGCTGTCTCCATGGCCTGTCCCTTCCTGTTCATTTCCCAGGCTCTGCCCCGCGGTCCTATGCCACTGGAAAGTTCCCTAGAGGCAAGGACCACGACTATGCCTCCTTGGTACATGACATGAGTGTGTAGACATGGAGGAGTGGGCCAGGAAGCAGCCCAGGCAGTGCCCTGCTCCTCTGAATGTCCACAACCTAAGAACAGAAGGAATGGCGTTTGTGCACTTGGGTGCTGGTTGTTTAAAAATACCAAAACAGGAGGGCTTAGAGAAAGTTCACTAAAATAAACGCTCGCCTGGCAAGTGCAACGGCCTGAGTTCAATCCCTAGTTCTGCAAATAAATAAATAAATAAATAAATAAACAAACAAACAAATAAAAATAGCAAAACACAGACATGATAATATGTGGTTCTCTTTCATGAAGGTTGAAGTTAAAACACCAACCCTGACTTGGACATATGCTTGAGAAATTGCACCTCCAATATACTGTACCAAGTCTGTAAGCTGAGGTCATTTTAAATTGAAATGTCTGTGTACCTGATACTTGTCAAGCACTTTATTCGTCAGTAAAGTATTTTATGAGATACACAGCTGGTGCTTATTAATATCTTTTAATAGTAATACTATAGAACATTCAGTAGGAGATAATATACCCAAACCTACTTTAAAATATTGTATTTCTGAACATCACAAACCAAAATTATAACCCGTGATTGCACAGACAATACTGAGCTTTAGTATTTGTCTCTTTGGTCTCTTGCATAGTTTCCTGACACTGGAACGTTACTCCCCATTACAGCAGCTTCAGAACCCATAATACACTAAAAACTGAACATGCAAAGAGCACAACTATTCCAAGATCTAGTGAAATTAACAAACTTACTCATAAAATGATGCTTTGAAACCTGAAAAAAAATTGCTGATCATGCACATCTCAAAGGGAAATCTTTACCTTGTCAATTTCGAAAGAAAGCAAACATAAAAAAAAAAATACTATCTGCAACCTAGCCTGTCTTTTAAGCTGTCACTCCTGTCCCAGCCTGTGTGGGTGGTCCCTGACTCCTTCCCCATGACCATCAAACCTTTAGGGCCACCTCGGGGAATGTGGGGGGGGGGCTCTGTCATCCTGCTGCTGCTATGGGTGCTGGTCTGCGCCACCCCAGAGGCACAGAATCTCCGCCTTGAGGACCAGAAATGATTTCAGAAGGATTCTCTCATAACTCAAGGCGCTGTTGGTACATAATACCAACAGAGTTGGTCGGTAATTAATACCTGGTGGCTCCTCTCTAGTTACCAAGGTAATTATGAGGAAGTGCAGCCCCAGGAGCAGTCCGCTTGCAGCAACTCTCACCTGCACTGAAGGGAAACCTCCAGGCCAGAACGTGCGCAGGAAGGAAGGGAGAGCAGGGGCGGGGACTCAGACCAGACCGGAGGGCTTTCAGAGGGGCTGACTTTCCACTTGAAAGCCAGATTGTCTCCTGCTCCCCTAGCTGGCTGCTCTGAAGCCCCAGTAACCAGAAAGATTCGTTAAAATGTGGTCCCTTCAGCTCAGCGTGACTCGTCTATGACACAGCTGCAGCTCTGGGAGCTGCTGGATGTGCTCCCTCTGCTACTCTCACGACACGGGAAAGAATAGCATAAAACTTAATGCTTAATGACTTCGTATTCAGTTACTGCCACGGGATGGCTCAAGCCCTGAATGGACCCAACATCTAATAAAATTACGTAATTCAAAGAGCCGTCAAGGGGTCCTTCTGAGCAGTGGCCTACCCGAAGACCTGGCCCTGAACCTCGGTGGCTTTATTGCAAGGAAATGTTGGGGATGCAGAAATGTGTCCCCACCCCACCCCACTCGGTGCCGCCTCCCCCGCTCCCCTGCTCCGACAGCCTTCGCTGTCCTGATAATGTGTTTTTTTCTACATTTCATCCACTGCTCCAACCTCAGACCTTGATCAAGTGCCTGTTATATATACCATTCAATTAATGAATGGAAGCACTACAAAGCAGAGCTTAGAGCCGGGAAGTCTGAGCCAAGCACTCGGATTCCTGTCTGTCTGAGATGGGCACCGAGGGGGAGGAATTGTGGGGCTGGCAAGAATGACCTGGTCCCTGCTGCCTCCGGCCAAGGCCAGCCCCGTCTGGAGCCGCTCAGCAAGCCGGGGTGTTTTCCACCACGGTATCACTGCCTGGGGAAAGAAGGCATCTAGTTCAAAGTGCTTCAAGGCCTTGGCTTCTGAGGTGGGGCAAGTGCGGTGGTGTAGTGGGCGGAAGTCCCAGGGTGGGCAGATTTCACAAAGAACTTGGTCTCCAAGTCACTGGTGAACCTGAAACTCCCACCAGCGCTGTGCGCCAACATCTGGTGCAGACACTCAGCATTTATGATATTCATGAATGTTTACACCATAAAATACAGAATAGCGACAGAGGCTTCCATTTCATAATCGCTAAAAAGCCCATTACGCTTTGTAGATAATCTAGCTTCTGGCCCTCCACTGGACTAAGAAGCTGCCTGGGAGCTCAAAATATATTTAAAACATTCAGAGATAAAATAACCAGACGGCCAGAATTTGCCTACAGAGTCACAAAGTAACGGCACCAGCAAGACCCACAGGCCTGATGGCTGGAAGCCAGGGGCAGGGCCAGATCTAAGCTTCTGTGGTGCCTCGGGTTCTGTGAAGTAGGAAACCTCCTGCAGCGAGGAGGAAGTGTAAACATGGCTAGCGCCCAGGTATGCGCAGGGGCTGGGAGGAACCCAGGCCAGGGGAGGAACGTGCGCCAGGGCCTGAGAGGGGCAGCGTGGCCATCCTGCTCAAGCCGGAGGGCCAGGTCTGGAGCAGAGCCTCTCAGCTAAATCCAGAAGTGAAGTACAGGGTGCATGGGAAGGGGAACACGGGCAGAAGGCAGAAGAGCAAGGATTTGCAGCATCGATGTCACTCGGATAATTAAATCAGAAGACAGGAGGAATAGTGACAGAGCAGAAAGTCTACATGGAGAAAAGGCAGGAGAAAAGAGCTTTGCCCTGTGGGAACCAAAGTGCTATTTAAAACTGAGACTGCATTCTAGGGCCATCACTCTGTCATGCTAAAGGCTTATCAGCCATGGGACAGCTATTTTATTGCTAGAAAATTGCTAGACGATTGTGGGCTCACCCAGAGGAAACAGTGAATGCCTGAGGACGTGAGGCCATCCTTCAGGCTCCTTTGCCGCCTCACCTTACTTTCTTCCTCTCTCTCTCTCTCTCTCCCCCCCTCACACCCCTGCTTTTGTTCCAAACAGGTTTAACCTAGGAAACAACACATAAATTTGCATGACAATTCTGCAATTTCAGTGATTTCATAACTAATGCTCATCCCAACGCAGGCGT
This sequence comes from Myocastor coypus, assembly GCA_004027025.1. Lineage (NCBI taxonomy): Eukaryota > Metazoa > Chordata > Mammalia > Rodentia > Myocastoridae > Myocastor > Myocastor coypus. The sequence goes on along the minus strand of PVJA010004442.1, from coordinate 45,902 downwards.
CGCATTTTGAAGACCTTCCCGTTTGTTAGGCACAGGTTAGGCAGTTAGTGAGGAGAGACCGGAAGTCACGCTCTGGATCTGCTGGAGTCAACCATGTCTTTTTCTTCTTTTGAAAGAAGATGGGCTTTGGGGCCCTGCTTCTCCTGTCACACCCACAGCAGGTGCCCAACGCAGGAGCCTTCCTGGGTAGAAAGGCATCTTGCCCATTGTTAAAACTTTTGACCTCTGAAGTCCCCTTCGTTTTCCGCATTCAGTAGGTGCCCAAGGAGAGGCATGCAACGAGCAAAGCCCAGAGCATTTCTCCTCTCTCATTTTATGCAGCCATGCTGCCAAGTAGGAAAAACAGAATGCCCCACGAAGAAGCCCTGTGTCCCCCCACCTTAGAGATTCCAAAACTACAAACAGTATTTTGAGGTATGCTGGCATCATACAGAAGAATCACAGCTACCCTGAACACAAAGCAGACAGATTTCTAAGGCTCTGCTTCCTCGCGATATGGTCCAAGGATCGTGAAAGCTATGCACGCAGTCTGAAAACTTCAACCATAGAATTCATATTCATTATGCCACTTAAAATCTTAGGATACTTAATATTGAAAACTTTAGGAAACTTTAGCTCTTCAACTAGAGGAAGTAACTTCTACTTCAACCCATAATTTTTGTTGGCTTTGAAGTTCAAAGAGCTGTACCCTAAAATACACAGACCCACAAAATTAACTTTTCCTCAACTCATGAAATAGGCATGATAAGAGCTCCCTCTACTGGTGTAACACTTTTCCCACTTCAGGAATTCAGTCAGGGACAGTTCCCGTCGAGGGCAGGGTGAAAAACAGGTGTGATTGATTTAGATAGAGATAAAAAGCTGAAAAAAAAAAAAAAAAAAAAAGAACAAAACAACAACCCAAAGATAACTCTTTTCATATTAAGATAATCCCTGAGAAAAAATGCAAAACACATGTTCATAAATATCTGAGGGTAGTTAAGCCCTCATCCAAGGCTAGCCAGGAAAGGTAGCCCTCTCAGGAAGGGCCAGGGATCCCGTTCACATGCAGCAGCAGGGCACAGATGTACTGTCCTGATGCTTGCAGGAACTCTTCTGGAACCCAAAAAAGAAGCATGTGTGGACAGCCGTAGACCTGTGAGAAATAAATTAAGTGGCACCACAGGGACTAAGCCACCTATCTACCGGCCCCACCTGTGTAAGGGCTGTGCTGGAAGCAACTTGTATTCTACCCAGCAGAGAGGCTCCAGGTGGGAGCATTGAATTCTGCATCGCAAGCCCTGCAAATGGGTTGGCTCCAGAGAAGAAAATCCAGCGTGAGAAAACCAATGACAACTATAAGTAAAGTGCTACCATGGGGACATTCACACTGAGAAGCAGGGAAGCGCCACAAAGGTGTTGCTGGTGATAAGTTGGTACAGAAAAAATATAATGGAAGAAGTGGAACTCCCACTCTCTGAGTCAGCAGAAGGGAGCCGCTTCATGCTATCTGCTATATTTGTACGGCTGCGATTTGATTATGTCTGGTTCTGTTATCACAATCTGTTACATATCCTACATAGAGCATAAATACGTCAAGCCATTTAAAGGCCACGCTGTAGGGCTGTCTATTTTTATATTTATATGCCACACCAATAACGATGCTTAAGCTCTACCAATTTGAAACCGTGCATGAAAAACAAAAACATCAATAGGTGTGGGCTGCGTTGAAAAACCACCGGCTGAGCTCCAGCGCGACCTCCTGCTATGTCCATAGATAACTAAACAGGCCCAGTGCATGGACTTCAGCTTTTAAACGCTGCTCTTTATGGACCGTTTTTGTGCTCTAAGTGTAAATCTGTATAGTCTTTAAGGTTAACTGCACAGGAAGACTTTGGGGCCTGAAAGTACAGTGCCGGCTTGGTTCATCCCCGTGTGCAAACGCTTGTTTCCTTTGGCATTCCCTACTCGCTCACACGGCTCTCCGCCCCAAAGGAGGAGCACGTAAGTCCTGGCGGCCTGGCGCGGGGTCCAGCCCTTCTCATCTCTCCAGCCACAGCTCTCAGCAGCTTGGGCCCATCTCTGCCTGTTCCACCCGAGCTGCCCTTTGTCCTGGCTTTGTGCGATCCGCCTTTGCATTACCTCGCCTCTGCCTGCCAGGGCAAGCTGCACGCCCGATTTCAGTACCGCTCTCTTCGCCTTGTGAACAAAGTTCATGTTCCCTCCAAGTTCTCCATTCCCGCTGCCCTGCCCACAAGGGCTGGCTCGAGCGGAACTCCTCTTCTGTCCGTCCCTAGAGGGCACTGGGGCAGCTGTAAGCCTCGGCATTTGGGCTTCTCTTTCCCTTGAAATTTCTGCCTCTGTGGCTTTGCCCGCCGTGCTCTCCCCGAGGATGCAGGCTTCAGCGAAATCTCCCTTTCCACAGAACCTCATGGCGGCTTTACTTTTGGAAGGACATTCCCACTCTCTGAAGTATTCCTGCTGACTTCCTTGAACTTAGAAGACAGGACGACACAAAGACTAACATTACCCCAGACTGTCAGTGCAGAGCATGCGCTGCACATATCGAAGCTGGAAGAACCGCACAACCAGCGCTCACACTGCGAATGCCATGGGGAAGAAATGTGTCCGCACACTTGTGCACGCTGACAACTGGCAAGCCAAAGCCACTCACACAAAATGCAACGCACACACACTATTGTGCTAAGAGCAAGAACTCTAGTCTGTTTGTTTGTTTTTCTTTCCTAGGGGGTATGTATTTGGTACAGGGTCTCACTACACAGCTCAGACGCATGGTGATTCTCCTGTTTTTAGCTTCCCTACACCATGCCTGGTCTCAGCGGCCAGCTCAGCACACCTGGGTTAGGGCTGGTGTGGCATGTGGTGCTGGGGACAGAGCCCCAGTCCCTGTACTTGTCTAAGCAAGTGCTTAGTCCCCTGAGTTACCTTGCCAGCCCAAGAATTCTATTTCAAAGCAATATCATACTCTCAATCAAATTAAAAGACATTTACTATTTTTAACTACACTTATTTATTTATTTATTCATTTGTTTGTTTGTTTAGCGGAACCAGGGATTGAACTCAGGACCTTGCCCTTGCCAGGGCAGGCACTTGTGCTGCTGAGCTATCTCCCGGGCCCCTTAACTATAATTTTTAATTTGTACATTTTTATCTGCTACAAAGAAGGGTAACCATGAGTCATTTGTAGGAGAATGGGAGGCAGCTAGAGACCCTGAGGTTACGTGAAATCGTCCACCACAGAGCTCACTCATCGCACCACTCCTCTTATGAGAGAATCCCCAGTAGAAGGAAGAGCACAACAGAAGATCAGTAGCACGAAACAAGAAGATGGGGATTTTACAAACGAGGAGGAAATGGGGTGCGTGGATTAAGATGCATCTGCACCTGTACCAAGCCCTGCAAAGAATGTAAGCCCTGCGTAGTGCAAATACACACTAGTAAGTTTAAACAAAAAGAGCATTGGACATCACACAACAGAGAACAGGAACACTGGTGCTCCAGAAGCTTGAATACAAACTCTGGCTTCATCACGGGCACCACAACACAATCAGGCTTTGGGCCCCTTATTTCTGTATGGGACAATGAGGTCTGCCTTTCCTGGAGGACGACAGCAAGCCTTAGGAGACAGAATGCTCGATAGGCGGTAGATCCTCACCAGGAGGCCCAGGGATAGCACGCAGTCTTCTCCCGCGTACCAGCCCGCCTTGGCGTGAGGGGAGCAGATGGACTGCAGGACCTCCGGTGGCTCACACACCTCAGGACTGGCAGAGACGAGCTTCATGGTGTTTCTCCCTCACCCCGGCAGCAGCGCTACACCTTGGTTAATGCGCCGCAGAGGCACCTTCTCGCTGGGGCCGCTTCCTCCCTAACAACCTCAGGGAGTGGTAAGCAGCTACTGTATTTTTCTTTTGTGTGTCTTGTCCCAGAGGTACAGGAATGAGAGACTCTGTCAGAAGGAATGCGCCCTCAGCACTCTCAGCAGATACCGCGTGCTAGAAATGTCAGAAACAGTACTTGTAATTCTCAGATGGTTAGAGCTGGTGAGCACTCAGAAAAAGTTTGAAAATGTGCGTGCTCTTGGAAAAACAGGCGTTGGCTGAGGCAATTACTTTGAGGCGTTGGTCAGTATGCCACGGTCTCTTGCATGGATTCGCATGGCCAACTCCCGAGCGCTCACTGAGGCGGCTTTGGGCGTTAGGATGGAATCGCTGTGATGGCAGAGAAGCTTGTCCTGACGTGGTGGGAAGCATGAACTATCCAGCCGGGTGGAGCTTCAGCGTAACACGACGCGTGGAACTCAGTGGTTTTCAGAGCTTTTGTTTTCTTTCTCCAAGCACGGACACGTGGGCACCCCATCTCCCGTCTTACGCTCCTTACTCCCCCACCGCTGCTCTGGGGCCATCTGTATCAGCCTCCACAGGCCGCAGCAGCCGCGTTAGTGTTGTCTGTATCTATATTGCCACGGGCTCCACTTTCTCCCGCAATTATACAAGAGCAAGCGGAAGAAGCCTGGAAGATGGACCTTCTAAGCACTCCCCTCAGGACGGTTTCCCTTTCAGCAGAAATCACCCCCAAATAGGCACTAGGACAAGTGAATTTTGGGGAGGGCGGATGCAGAAGAGCTGCTTCAGGGTAGTGAAATAATACGTTCTGGGAAGAGCTGATGTGACGTTTCGAGCGCGAGTCTAAGGCCAGCGGTGCCTCCAGGAGCTGCGCAGGGCAGAGCTTTCCCCAAGGTCTCTGTGCCTGAACACAGGGCAGAGGGACCCCACTGAGCCCACAGAAGGGCTGACAAGGGCGAGGGCCGGGGCAGGCTTCTCCAGCATGTCTGGCGCTGACTGCTTATTCCCTCAGCACACACTGTTTACTCCATTGGTATCAATACCACCAAGGAAAATGCTTCCTTTGTCTAATGTTCTTAAAAATTCACCTTGGGAACAAAATGTAGCATAGTATTTACGGCAAGACTTCTCTCCACCTTATGTGGCTAGGGACGACCAACTACGTGTTTTTCAGACATGCTTTCCTGGAATCAAGAAATCTCAAACATACTCAATGAGTTGGTCACGATCGCAGCAGATCTTTACTGTGACCCGTTTTGCACGCTTCTGGTAATCTGAGCAACTGCGTTAAAGACAACAGCGCGCTGCACGGCAGCTGCCGCCGGTGGGTGCCTATACTCTGGGACTTTTTTTTGAAACTGTGTATATCTAATGGTCTTTTTCTATTCTCCTCAAAATTAAAAGGAAAAAAAAAAAACTCAAAAAAAAAAAAAAAAAAAAAAAAAAAAAAAAAAAAAAAAAAAAAAAAAAAAAAAAAAAGCCAAAATACTCTTTCTCAACTGCAGCTGGGTAACTTCGGAAGAGCGGCACCTTGGGCAGCCTTGGTGCCACATTCAGGGCGTGCATTCAGACCTGCTAGAGCAGAGGAAGCGGCCTGGATCTCAGGCCAACAGAGCGGACGGAGCATGGATTCCCCCCTTTGCCTTGTACAGCAGAGGGGACATCTATTTTTCCTATCGAAATACCTACTGCCAGCATGAAATGGTCTCAGAGAAGAGAGAGAAATGCATGTGCGATGCTGTACTTAGGAGAAAATCTACACTTGAACATATATCTATACATATAAATATATATGTGTGTATATATATATTGCCTCAAAGCACATGTTGATGATATAGAAGCAACAAAGGAGAGCGATGTATTAGGTAATATTGAACGTGTTAGCGGGCAAGGGAATGTGAAGAGGTAAGAGGCGGCAGAGCAACACAGCACCCCAAAGTCTGACACCGCGCACCTTCGCCATTTTCCTCCTTTTCCTGCGCTCTGATTTCCTCTTCTGCAGCACACTGAGAGTTGCTGTTTTCTTCTCTGGACACTGCGCTGCAGAGCCCTTTCTCCCCACACCAGGTGCTCCTCTAGCTTCTCTCTCCAGACGCTGCTCTCTATCCTGTTCAAGGAGCTCTTGTGTCTGAGCACCCTGCGGCTCCAGCACTCCAGAGGCGCTGAGGCTGGAAAACGCATGGGGAGACAAAGGCGGATGAGGTCTGACTGAGGGTCTGCAACGGGAGAGACACTGCGGGGTGGACTCTGCGGAGGAGACGCCTGTTACAGCGAGTCCTGTGTGCTCGTACCCGTGCAGAGAGCCAGGGAGCAATTACTGGGTGGCAGGAGTGGCTGGCACACTCACGCATGTAGGAATTAAATGCAGAATCACAGCTGGCCTCACTGGCCACACAGTTCACACTCGGCGTTTAATGTAACACCTACTTCTTAAGCACCCGCATTAGACTGTATTCAGGGCCGTGAATCACTGCTGCCTGTGAGATGATGTATTCGACAATGTTTTTTTTTTTTTTCTAGAATCTTCACATGTTGTAAGGAGGTACTACTTTCCATCTCCATAAATCTGTGTGTGTTTGTTAAGGATGAAGATTCCAGAATCCATACTTTTCTTTCACTAAACTAAAAGACTTCCTGAATCTGAGATGGTAATGTGAATGTTTGATTTTCCAAGTAACATTACTTGGTGAGTAGAGTACATTTATGTGTGAGGGTAACGACTGTAATTCCTTAAAAAAAAAAAAAAAAAAAAAAAGATGGGCTTTTCTTCCCACTGCCTCAAAGTCAAATTAAATGAAAGCATCAAATGGATTTCCAAACGGTTCTATTCTCTGACCCAAGTCATTTGGTATTTTAATAAGCAATTTGGATGTGGAATAATGTCCTCTCAAAGGGTAAAATTACCTCAATTACCTACAAACTAACGAGAACCCTAAAATAACTTCTTGTTTCTCCCCTGCTGCAAACCAGCTTTTAGGAGAAAGAGGTAGGGGACGAGTGACCCGGCAGATACACGAGGAGCAGATGCTGCGCGTCCCCTAAGTAAAGGGGCAGCAGGAGGGGAGCCTCCGGGTGCGGCCTGCAGCCCGGGTTTGCAAAGCTGCTCCCGGACACCCTAGGCATTCTTTACGTACTGGCCGAGGAACCCAGCGCTCATGTTTCGAGGCTCACGTAGGGCGTGGGAGCCACCCGCGCCCCTCACGCTTCCTGGACTGGAGCATGCTCTTACGCTTTGTTGTTGCTCATCAGACCTTTTCTACAAAGGTAAAAATAAGGCTATTTTAGTACAGTAATCATTCCCTATTCATCTTTAGAAATAAAATATTTTCTTATTTCAAATAAACAAGTCTATGAGTTATACATCAAATTTATAGATTTATAAATCAAGTATACCAAACTATGGCATGCCACATCTGTATAGGACCACTTAGAAATTTAGGCACTTCTTAAAGTTTAGTGTTAAAACCTGAGGTGAGTAAATCTTTAATGAGACCCTACTAAGTGCTAAGCCTTGCGCTCTGAGAGAGGAGCATTAAGAACAATTAACCTCGGGCACATACAGAGAGATCATTCCAGTGACTCCGACTGACAGGGCCAAGGAGAATCGCTGGAAGACGTGCAGCTGGACCGCGGGGTTACGCTCGACATCCTCAGCTAGCCTCTGAGGCGTGGGTCAGCAAACACAAAGGTTTAGGGAAGCAGATCGCAGAGGCAGGGACTCCACTGACGGTGGCGCAGGGTGAGCTCAGCTCAGTGAGCAAGGACGCTTCCGAATGGCAATCGGGGGTGAAAAACATGGACGACGCGGATGAGGAGGTGAGGACAGGATGGATTCTGGAGGTCCTCCGGGTCCTAAGGCAAGTCTGACCTGTGCGAGGGGGTTGGGCAGCCAGTGCTGCGCTTTCCGCAGGACGCGCTAGGCTTACACGAGTGTTCTACAGAAAAATTCTGGCTGTGCAAGTGACAAAATTTCAGGATGCCATGTCTGGAAGCAGGCATGCCTGCTAGGAAGCTGTTTTCCAATGCTATAGACATGAGCTACCCAGCGGCTGGAATACGGGCTTGCGGGGAGGTCTGGAGATAGCGATCTGAGAACCCCGCACCAATGGAAGCTCCACAGAGCGCTCACTTATGGGACTGAACTTGCCTTCTAACTCTGCCACATTGTATTTCAAAGCAGATCTCAGCGTCAGGGAGCTCTCTCAGAGAAAGGCCGAGGGAGTTCCCTGAAGCAGAGCCGGAGTTCGGCTGGGCAGCGTGGACCGCAAAGGGAGTACCAGGCACAAGCTGAGATAGGACCGTTTCATCACAGCCCAGCACTGAGGGCCGCCGCAACATGGCCACACTCGTGATTCTATTCACTCAACTGCCAACTCTGTTTTCCTTCCATTATACTCAAAAATAACACCTCCTTTCAAGATAACCAGGTTCCCACTGCTGCCACGGTTCTGTTGAATACTGAATGACTTCCTCAACACTGTAGACCTCTCCGGCCCTGAAGGAATTGGACCTACATTATAAGGCTGGAAGGTAGGAAACAAGAAGACACCGAAGAGCCCATGGGGCCTCTGCCAAGTCGCCAGCTGTTACGGTTTGTATCTAGTTGTCCCCCCAAAGCCTTATGTAAATCATGGGGCTGTCAAGCCCAAAGCTGGAGGGGCAGGGCCAAAGAACCACGTGGGACTTGAGGGGGCGTGGCCAAGAGAGGCAAGAACACTTAAACTGACAGCACATGACATCAGAGGTTCTTCCCCCTGCAACCCCAGGCGACGATTTCGCAGAGGTATGGAGCGAATCGTCCTGGACACAGTAGTGCCCCAGCCTCTCTTCCAGAGCCTATAAAGTGGGGGCAGCGTCTTGAAGCCTCCAGTAACTGTGAGCTAAATAAACCTTTCCTCCCCTAATCTTGTGTGTCAGGTATTTGTCTCAGCAATGCAAGAACAGTAACTAAGACCCCAGCCAACTCAACAGGAATCCTACTTGTCAAAGGTTGTGATTTTGTCTGAGACTCCCTGTCTCTGGGGAGGACAAGCCAGAGGGTCTGTAGAGACCGCTGCTGTGTTTCAGTGCCTATAAAGTCAGGTAGAATCTCTGGGTCTGGCTGGGACCAAGTACGCGCTGCCTGCTCAGCACCGCGTCGGTGCCGCCACAGCACCAGGCTGCGCTGATGGCGGGTGTCCTTGGGCGCGACCTCTGACAGTGGCCCTCACGGGAAGAAGGCACCGCACGAGCAGCACCCTGGTCAGTGACATGACCATGACAGGACCCAAAGTGGACAGCACAACCCAGAAAAGATGGAAAATGGGGCCAAGATTACGGAAGTAAGAAAGACTATCTTAAAAGGCATGGAGCCAGGCTAAACGATGTATCTGCAGAGCAAGTTCTCGAGAGCATCTGGCCAGCTGCAGCTACTTCCCCCTTTCCAGTCTAAGAGAAACAGTAGTAACAAATACACAATTAAAGACTTCCGAGCTGGTGTGTCAACTGACAGGCCCTGGCATCATTCTTTTGGTTTGACTCATTGAGTCGTTTTGCTAACATTATTTAAACATATTGTTTTCTATTTATTCCTGGATTTTTGTAAAATCCCAAAGCTATAACAAGTGTGTAATTTACCAGAGAAAATGAAATTGCTCTTTGTTAAGTACACATTGAAAATCATATGCTACAATATGTATTGTGCATTGAGTACAGTCAAAAAAGCTGTGCTTTCAATGCCAAATGTGAAAGCAAATCAGTGTAATTTGGCGTGCACCGCTGCAGGCAGGGGCCCCTGTCACCGAGTCCCGCCTGCAACCAGGCGGCAGTTTCTGCTTTCTGGAAATATAAAATCAGGACAAGCATATCTTACATAAAACTTCCAATACGAAAAGATCTTAAAATAAGTAAAAATAGATTTAGCAGCAGCAAAATCCAGGTGTTTATTCAGTAAAAACTCATAGACCAGTGAAGTGCCTGCTTAGCCAGAGCTCAGTGGACACTTGGGCATGCATTGAGATGGTAACTTAGACTGGCATAGTGGCACACGCCTATAATCCCAGCTCTTGGATGGCTGAAAACAGGACAGTCACTACAAGTCTCATCTCCATAGTGAAACCCTGTAGACCCTGTACTAAATACACAGAAAAGAAAAAAAATCATCACACACACACACACACACACACACACACACACACACACACATACCGGTCCCTTTGAGGAGCAGCAGACAGTTGCTTCTGAGCCAGGAAGGAGCCCTCCAGAGCCTAGGGCACAAAGTGACAGAGGGTAATGACACATGGGGGGGCAACAATACATGCAGCACCGAAGCCGCACCTCCGCCTTGACACGGAGGGAGCCTCGCCGCTTCCTCCCTTCAGCACGGGGCATTCTCAGAACGGCACGCTCACTGTCAGAGTGCCCCGTTTTCTGCTGCTCCACACCCCCAAAAGGCTCCCCGCTGGCCCCAAAGCATAGTCAGACCCCGAAACACAGCATGCCAGGCCAATCCCAGGCTTGTTCTCCACCAAGGAGCTTCACACACCATTGTGCTCATGTTACGGTTTATGTATAGGTGTTTCCCCCAAAGCCTCATGCAGTCATGGGGCTGCTTCTGGAATTTGTAATTGATTACTGTGGGTGTGGGTGTTGTACCTCCTCTGGGTCACGTGATTATAAGGAAGGAAGAAGAGTGAGCTGCTTGAGCTGCTGCTCCCTCTCCCTGCTCTCTTGCTCTTAGCTGCCACCTTCAAAGATTTTCTGCCATGTGCCTGCCTTGGAACCAGCTGAATATGGACTGAAACCTCCGGTTGCTGTGGGCTAAATAAACCTTCCTTCCCTAATTCTGAATGTCGGGTATTTGTCGTAGCAAAGCGAGAAGAGTAACTAAGACAGCCCAACTATCACTCTGCGTGCTCCTGGCACTTCCCGGACACTCGCAGCCGCCTTCTCTGAAGCCCTGCCTGGCCTATGTGCAAGGCTTGCTCTTTCGTTCCTTCCTATCTCGATCAAGGTCACCCCAGGCAAGCCAGCCAGCTCCCACTAATTTCCAATGGTCCGCTTTGCCTCACCCCCAGGGAACTCACTACTACCTGATGGTGTACACTTTCCTTGCTTAGTTTACTGTTTGTGTCTCTCCAAGCAATAATCTGTGCCAGGCCAGGGCTCGCTCTGTGCTGCTCCTTGTCGTGTGCTTTAAGGTCCTTACTGGAGACCATGGTGTGGTGTCTGCATTTTCCCTCCTCAGCCACTCAGTGCTGCCCGAGGCTCCCAACTCCAGGTCCGGTCTGCAGTAGAAGGAAGCTGTCTGGCTTAAGATACTCTCCCCTTGGGGCTTTTCCACCCAAATGGCCATCAGTGGGCTGTGGGGGTGGGTGGCGGGTTCTAATGGCCCAGTCCGGGCATTGCAACCGAGGTCCACCCTCAAAGCTGCCTCATCTGCAGGATTTCATGGGGGGGGGTGCCCTTTGGATTTCTTTTTCTAACGGAAGCAGTTCAAAATCTTGCCCTCCTGAATAAGACTTCCTTCTCCTCCACTAAAGCAACTCTCAGGACTGTCAATCTGCAGGGGCTGGGGAGAGATTGCTCAACAGAATGAGCACTTGCCTCACAAGCACAAAGGCCTGAGATCAATCTCCAGTTTTTTTTTTTTTTTGGGGGGGGGGAGGTGTCTATCTGTAAATGTCATGTGCACAAAACTCAATGCAGAATAATTCCTGCTATATACTGCCACAGTGTCAAGAAAATAAATTGAAGACAGTCTAACTACACATTCAGTGTCACAGTGCTTACAACTGGGACTCAGGATCAAACTCACAGAGCCTAGAGCTTCACAGGTTGAAGCTTTAGCTGCTGCCTTCAACTGTTGCTGATCTATCTATCTATCTATCTATCTATCTATCTATCTATCTATCCATCCATCCATCCATTGTCTACCTATCATTCTTTGAGATAGGGTCTAGCTATTGTTACCCAGGTAACAATAGGTGACGGTGAAACTCTTGGGCTTATGGAATTGTCTCATCTCAGCTTCTGTAGCTCCAACTACAAGCCCATACTACCATGCCTGGTTTCTTACAGTATATACATTTATAACCAATCTAAAGTATTTAAGATATGTTAGAAGGAAGACATACAGAAGAAGAGGAATAGAATTAGGGATGGAGAGGTCAGGGGGCGAATAGCAGGAGGATGTAAGTGGCAGTGATGATATTCAATGAACTGAAGAGGGTGAGTAACCTTATGGACACCAACACAAACTCACAGAGCACTGAGGACTACAATGAACACGACAGACGGTTTCAGACCCAAAAGTGGCCATGCAAGGTGGTTAGGAAGATGGGATGAAACTCTGTAATGCTGCTGCTAGAATACATAACCGACAGAAACCCACAGGATCTAGGGTCTAATATGATCAATACAAACACTGCAACAAGAGGCAGGGGGAACACAAAGACTGCAGTTTCCATTCCTTTTGAAATCTGAGGACTGGATTAGTCCCTACACTGAGTCTTGGGGTTGTGGGAGAGACGGCTTCTGACCTCCACCCACATATCCAAAGGCTGTTGTGATGAAATAAATCAATGTGATGGTGATGCTTTTTATAAATCATAGAACATTTGCAAATAATTAAGCATAAGTATAGCCATGATTGATTTATATTTTGACATTGAGTTGAACTGCAATACAATCTTCCCTTTGTTTAAAATAAAACAAAACAAAAACTTTCTATAATGCTTAACTTCACTTAGAAAAATGTTGCGATGTTTAGAGCGCAAATGGAATTCTTCCCACTAACTCAGAGAGGCGCTCAAGAGCCTCCCGCCACGTCGCCGCGGTGAGTCCCCTCATGCGCGCGGCGCGCCCTCTAGGGTACCTCTGAGCATAAGGGTTTGCTGCCTTGCATTCTACCACTGTGCCCGCCCACGTCCCTGGGGTTGCGCCTGTCTACGCAAGCTCACATCCCAGCCGTTTTTCCACTTTCCCTCAAGAAGCAGGACGCGTGCTCTCCGTTCCACGCGGGGACATGTGCTGGACTCAGCGACTGACGACTGTCCCAGTGCTACTATTTCAAGTCATGGATTTAAAATTACCAATTAACCTGAACTACTAATTAAATTCTTCAAAGACATTACATGCTTAGTTAAGAGTTAGTGGGAAAAGGGCACAAGGTAACAGGTATTATTCTTTTAATTTTCTGAAGTTCAAAATTTTTTTCATGAGTTTATTACGATCCTTTTCCTTATAAGTAGATATTATTCTGTGTAGCTGATAAAATAAGTGAGCCTCCATGGAGACCAGAAGTAAAAATCTAATAGCTATTCTTTAAGCTAATTAAAAACCTAGGATGCAAATCTCCTGATTCATAATCCAAGCCATTTCTATCACTGCACATAATGATTAAGTTTCCACATATAGGTTTTTAAACCCATATGACTGATTCAGGCAAAAGTTTGAGGCATCTATTTCACTTTCCCAAGCAATCTTTGGAAATTAAAAAAAAATATGAGTTCTCTGTAGGGTAAGAAAATATTCTCTTTTGTAACATCACACACGCATGGCAGGACTGCCACCGAGCATCGAGCCCGCATGCATTGCTTTCTCCCCTCCCGCCTTCCATGGCTCTGCCTTTACTTTCCTCTTCCTATTTGGGGCGTGAAGTCTTTGCCATTTTCGTATTCACTGCCTGCTCCTCATTCATGCTACTTCTGCTTTGGAACTCCAGGTCAACATCACTTCTCCTCGCCATAAGGAGAAGGCAAGCTGGACTCCAAAGCTGAGGCCGGGTCCACTGAGGCACGTTGCACACGCATCCCTGGGGGGAGCTCGCAGATGTGCGGGAGCCTCGGAGCAGCCAGGCCTCTGCCTTCCACCAGTGTGGGCCCAGGGAAGACGCAGGTGCTGCGTGCCAGCTGGGGATGCTTGAATGATTCAGCGCCACCACTGAAACTACTTACAACAGACATCTGCCAGACCCTGGCTGCAATGTGAGCCCAGGGCAGAGAAAAGCCCTGGTAAACCCGTGAACCTGACTGATAAAGTGATGAAATCATAGTGGGCTAGCCCAGGGCAGGACAGAGGATAGCTGAGTGACACAGAAGAAAAACTACTTAGGGTTACGTAAGAATATTTGATGCAATGAATATTCAGTTCCTGGCTATTTACAGTATGCTTAACATTTTATTCCTGTGAGGATTATTCTTGTTTTCATAATTAGAATCCCAATTTTCCCCATTGTGTGCTCTGAGAATTTGTATGTAATCCACATGAGTGTCAAGAACAGTTATTTCCAATGTTCCTATTCTAGAAATCTGGCTGCTGCGCCCAGGTAATACTGCACTTGTTCGAGACCTCCAAATTCCTAAATACCATCTAGTCTGCACTGTGAGCAGTATTTCAGAAAGTGATTTTCAAGTTTTCAGGCTTCCTCCCTTTAGCAAACCCTGTGAGCTGAAACAGCAGCCTAAGATAGACCATGTGTTGCTTGGGAACCCTTTCTTGTTCCACTCAAAATATACCTGAAGGAAAAGTTTTCTATGACATCCCGAGTAATATCATATGAAGATAATTTGCCCTGGAAATGTTTCCTTAAATAAAAATAGTTAAGTAGATAGTCTCTACCCAAAATTTATCATGATAATAATTACTTGGATAATTCACATGTAAACCACATTTCCTATGTGTATACAGTAGATATAGGTTTAATTTTTGTTGCTGTGCACATCTAATACTGATCTGTCAAATAATTTTCTGAGAACTATACAGCCATGGAACTATGTAGCTACAGCTCAAGTGTTCCCGCTCACACCATGAAAAAGAAATATGCCCACTGTATCTCTGGAATACAGCTCAGACGCATCCTGCTTCTATAACTGCTATCGTCACACCGCCCAGAAAATGCTCATAAAATTTAATTGTAGATTCTGCCTTGTACAGTAGAATACAATTTACAATTATTTTAATAGTTGAAAAATGGTTTTCATTTTATTAGACTTATTTTTCATTATTTAGGAATCTCACAAACATTCCCAATAATCCAGAAATATTTTTAATATAGAGAAATGGAAAACATTCATAGCCTTATTTTATAAAATAAAGACTTTGAGAAAAAGCAAGGGTTAAAAATGATCCTTTTACCACCCACACACCTCTGGACTTGAGAAGCCTTCTTAATACTTTTTCTTCCTGCAGTTTTTGTTGCTTAAGGAAGTCCGTGGGTAGATAAGAGGTTATTATGCCTCCCACGCATGCCTGTTTACTTATTTACAACATTAAATTTCTGTCTCTATGTAAGAACTTAGAACTAGAATCATTTTCTTTCAAATGCTTTCTCAAAGTCTCTTGAACCCGATCCACATCACCTTCCGGTTTGCGCACCATAGCTCACAGCTCGCCCTGGACGTGTCACCAAGCACAAGTCTACCCCAAAAGGTCACTTGATGTAGATGGCTTTTCAACTAAACATTTGGTTTGGAAACAGAATTTCAGAAACAGCAGGTTTTCTGTTCAAAACCAACAATGCGGACTCCTCTCTTCTCTATTATGAATGGGTTCTACAGGACGCTTTGGTCCCCGAGAAGGCAGCCCTGAAGGTTCATCGGCATTGTTTGGCTTCTTAATACTCTGCAAGTTTGCTTTATGAATGAGTGCACATTGTTAGTCTGCTCCAGAGACACAGGAAACAGGTCTTACTAACAAAGAGAACCATTTGAAAAGTTTTGTCCGAATGAGCAGATCAATAGCTAAAGATTTTTAAACTCCCTATAAAATGTGCTCAAATGAGTTAATAAATTTTATGAAACCTTTATGTTCCTTTTATGTGTAGTAAAAATGTCCTCTCAGATGCACTAAATGACAGAAATACCCTGGTGAAAATGGGGTGAGCTTAAACTATCTAAAAAATAACTAGGTCTAGTCATTCGTGCAATGCAATAGTCATTCATTTAAAAAATGGAGGCCAATTCTTTTATAGATGAGAGTTAAGTTTTCTTCATCAAGAGCTATACGTGTTAGAGTAAAAGGAAAAGATGGAAAAATTACAGGCCAAGCTAAAAAGTACGTGATGTATTTCTAATGATTAGATTTGGTGATTCAATGGTATCCTTTATGGTCATCACACAAGAGACATGTTTTGCAAGTAAACTTGTTCACTATTGAGTTCTGGGAGTAATACTGACTTCATGTTAAAATAAGAAATGAGAGTAGTAGCTGTTTACTTCCCAAAGTGCTTGCAAGTTTGACTCAAATATGCACTAAACCCACTGTTGAGGACACATCCTAGGACACTGGCTAACAGGATTCACGAGCTACCTGTATAGGTTCAGCAAGACAATCACAGATCACTACACTCAGTTGTGGCTTCCAAGACAACTTACTCTTGCCTTTCTGAAAACTGTGGTTATAAGAACTTTATAAAAATAGAGATGTTGGCCTGTCTTCTCGAGGTAGAAAAAGCAACTCGAATCTATGTCAGGGGGAGCTCAAGGAAAAGAGAACTGAACCCACGTGCGTTGCTCTAATACTAATTACAATGATTTTTGGCATCTTGTAATAGAGAAGAAAGTAAAATTAATGTCTCTTTATTCCAGAAGACAATAAATGGAGACTAAAAAAAAGAAAAAAAAAAAAAAAAAAAAAAAAAAAAAAAAAAAAAAAAAAAAAAAAAAAAAAAAAAAAAAAAAAAAAAAAAAAAAGCAATACAGTAAAAAAGAAACAAAAACCACTATTTTGTCCCTAATTTTAAATAGTTTATGCAACTTAGAATAAATAAACATTACTATATTTTTTTCAGGACATCATTATTTAAAATGCAGAACTAAAGGCTTATATGCTCTATTGCTTTCTAAATAAATACCTCTTCAGAAGATGCCTTATCTTTTAAGTTTTTATTTCAAGGCACTATAAATCACCCATAATTGAAAGGTACAAAAATAAAAGAATAAGAAGCGAAAGTAGCTTCCAACTAATGTTTCACCCATATGTTAGGAAGTTATAAATGTTATGTTCATGAGATTCAAATTGTTTCCTAAACAAAATCGGCCTTACTGAGATCACAGAGTAGCGCAAGGAACCAAAAATTTCGATGAAGAATACAAGGAGGCATGAATGCGACGTAACTTTCACATGACATGCTAGAACAGTGAGTGGGAACCTCCAGAAACTGGGACCTTAAACAGGAACCACATCTAACTACTTAGAGAAGAAGAAAAATGACAGTGATAGGAGACGCACACAGGAAAAATAAATGGCGGCAACTAAACAGAAGAAACATGGAGCTATTACTTCTTCTGCCACTTGCTAGCTTCACATTGGAAGGTGCCAGCTAGAACAAGATGTGGAGAAACAGCGGGAGAGCCCAAGCTCACTGCAGCATCTGCCGGGCGGTGGCCTGCCTAGAAACCTAAAGGGCTGGAAAGTGTGCAGACCTCTGCGTGGCCGTGACCGCCTTACACAGTAATATTGAAAACGCTGATTGATTTCTTAATACTCCAATGATAAATCACTACTTAAGGAACTGCCTTGAGGATATATCGGGAATAAACCAGGGAAGGGCACAGCTCATTGCCTTGCAGGCGTTAGCCGTGCACCGAGTGGTGGCCCAAGCCATGTGCTGCAGGGACCCTTCAGTCCTTGAGTTCTGACTCCATGGAAAGCTCCGCAGTCTGACAGGGAGCTCCTGGAGGACTGTCCCGCTACAGCTTTCTTCCATTAGTTTAAGCTGTTGAGTACACATGGCAACTAGACATATTCAGGTCTCTGAAACCAGGTAACAGATGTGCTAAAGACCTGCAATTCCTGCACCCAGATCCTTCTTTCTATCACCTTTTATCAAGATCTTTATTTAAATCTAATGTTAAGGTAGAACACTAAATTTAATTATTTTGCATGACATTAGAAGTCCTTGACAGAATGTTTTGTTTGGATTGGATCTTTCTTTTTTTTAATCTTTAAATGACATCTAGGTTTTTATTTTTGTTTTGCTTTGTGTGTATAGAAGTGAAATTGGGTTTCATTCCGAAAAGCAAAGGGACATTTATAATAAAGTTTAACCTATAAATAAAATCTTTTTGAGTGTAAGCACATCAGATAAAACTTAGGTCTGCCTTTTTCTTGCATACTACCTTAAACAAAACTAAATAAAGAGAACATGGTATTTCAGTAAAAGTAACGATACATTAGCTGAATCAAGGAAACAAAGGTAATAGGTTTTCATTGGCTTAAGTTTTATCTTCAGTTTCTCTTACGAACAATAGACCTTTTAAATTATAAATTTGAAAAAGATGAATCATAAATTTGATAGTAAAACTTTACTTCACAACTGATATTATTACCCATTAATTGAGGACAATACTATATGTTTGAAGACCAAATATTTAGATGATTTCCTCATGAATTCTTTTTGTCCTGCTAGGTACTTGGTAGCTTCTGTCAGAATGTTTTAATATTTGACACATCCGTCTCAAGGCTACCACACAGAAACAAGTCAACGAGGAAGGTGAACTAGACAGGGATGGCTGGCTGGCTCATAACCAGGGCCAGGGACGTGCACCTTCACTTAATCATGCACGGGGCTCTTAACACTTCCACTACCGCTACAACACAGAATGTGACTTCTCTTAGACATCTGTGACGAGAAACACAGCAGTGAGCATCGCTAGCAACATCCAAGTCTTCAGAGAGAGAAAACGCCAGTTCCTACCTCCATCTCCAGATCCTGAGCCTGCATCTGAAAGGAAAAGATTAAAACAGAATTTGTATGTAGTTGACAAGCACATTAAAATGGGAGTCTTTAAAGTGCAAGCTTCCTTTCTTAATTTAAGATTATACTACAGTTGTTTATGCAGCTTATTAACAATCTGATAAAGTACGGTCACATTAGTTCAACTTAATTGCCATTCATGCAATGCATAGAATAAATTTTCTAGCATTAAACTTTGCCAAAAATGTATTATCAGCTGTAGGAAAATTCCTAAAGTTGACTGCACAAAACTAGAATTGAGATGCTCTAACTGAACAAAAGTTGAGGTGCTTAGAACAATCGGCATTTTACAAATTAAACAGTCTAATACACATAGCAAAGAAACACAATCATTTATGTTACTACATACTGACAGGGACCAAAGAAGGAAACAACTCAAAAGTAAATCTTCGTGTAACTGGTAGTATACCACCACTGTTTATATTTCCATATGAAATTAAGTCTTTGTTTACTCAATGAGTAAAGGGGACGCCTATCCTTTGCCTTTGTACTAAAACCTGAATATGTGCTGGGGGCCAGCAGAACCACCTCCCTGGCTCCTCCTTCCCTACTCGCGCTTCGCCATCCCTTCTGAACAATGATGACTGCTCACCGTAATCACAACAGGAAGCTGTCTCTTGCTTGGAGCCCAGTTCCAAGACATACCCAGTTCCCTGCTTGTACTGAGGACCACCGAGGTCCCATTGCTGCTGTCTACTTTCCTGGGCATCCTCCACCTGCTGTCTCCCTGCCTTTTTTATTCTAGTGCAGTGGGTGGTGGATTCTTCAGGTTAATACTGAGGAATGTCATTGATGTTACAATCACTATCTGCTGTGCCACTATCTTCCATACCGAAACCTCCAGCAGGGCTTAAGCCTTCAGTCAAATACCACTTCTGTGAATTTGTATTTTTGGTATTTTAATTCAATCAAAAGGAAAGTATTGCTTTTTTTTTTACCCCCTATCTCCAGAACACTTTGCCAAGGAACCTAAAACTGGTGATGCCTGGAATCTCACCACAATGGGATGATGAGGCAAGAGGATCACAGGTTTATGCTCTGCTAGGACAACTTAGCAAGTCAGTGAGACCCTGTCTCCAAAAAATCCTGAAGTCTGGGGATGTAGCTCCAGGATTCAACTCCAGTAACACACACACACACACACACACACACACACACACACACACACACACACGGAGAGAGAAAGTGGCATGGTGTGCAAAAATTCAAATACAGGAAACTCAAAATGTAAATGAAAAAGAAACAAAATAAAAACGCACTGGAGGAGAGGGAGGCAGGGAAGTGGGATGGATGCGGTAGGGGGATCTGATTAGATGTGGAATCTATGAACTCCCTGAGAGAAGTATAACTAGTGTATGCCACAGGCATAAGCTCAAAAAGAAAAGGAACATCTCCAGGAGACCGTGGCAGTGGGAGGAAGGGGACCCGCTCTGCCAACCCGCCTGGTGTGGCAGCAAAACGCTCAGGAAGGAGCAGTGGATGACCTGTCAGTCTCAGTGGTGGCCACAGGTTCTAGGACTGGGCTACATCAGAATGTCAGTTCCCTCACTGGCTACCGATGCTACCACTGGGCACTGTTCTTGGACCAGCACATTATTTCTTTAAGAACAATAAAGTGGGGAAATCATTATATTTAAAAAAATGTTTCTTACTGCTATGGTTTATGTCTAGTTGCCCCCCAAAAGCCTCATGCAATCATGGGGCAGGGACTTCTAGAGTTTGAGACTTGACTCATGATCCACTGGAATTATATGTTTTAGTACTGATGGGATTATGGGTGTGGCCTGAGGTGGATAGGCTGAGGCAGAGAGCCTAAATGCAATGTAGAGACAGAGAGACAGACTCTCTCTGTTGCTCTCTGCTGCCCTGGTTGGTCAGTTGCCTCTGTCGCGCTTCTTGCTGTTCTGCCACCATGAACTGGATGCTCTCTGCCCTGTTCCACTCAGCCTTGGGCCAGCTGAGTATGGAATGAAACCTCCAGTAACTGTAAGTTAAATAATCATTTCCTTCCTCCATTTTGGCTGTTGGGTATTTACCCCAGCAACCAGAGAAGGGTAACTAAGACACTTAGTAAACATATAACCAAACAAGGATTTTAGTCATATGATTTGAGAGCTCAGTGACAAGAGACAAAGAGAGGTGGTACAGTCATTTCAAGAATAAAAGGTGATTCTTTTTAACTGGCATGTTAAATTGTGAGTTACAGCATCTTTCTTTTGAACAGAACAGTGCTTGAATAATCAATATTTGCTTAGCTTCCCCTAAGTATTTTTTCATGGATAAAATTATAATTATCTTTATTCAAATTAAATTGAAAGCTTCAGTAGTATTTGTATTCATCAGAGACTAAATCATGGATTGTTCCATTGTAGAGTTAATCTGTCCTACCTTAATTTGGTTGAATATATTTAATCTCTTTCTGATTTGCTATAAAGTCATAAACTCAAGGACAATGGAATGTCCTGTGCTGGCCCCTGTACACCTGAGAAGGCTATGCAGAGGCTTCTAAGTTGCAAGCTCCAGACCCTGCTCAGTGGATGGCGTAGGGAATACCTAGACCTGGTCTTCTTCCCTTTAATGAGTAAAGGGAAGTCACTTGCATTAGGCTGGCTATTTTGAGGTTTACTAGTGCAATGGCTTATTTTAAATGTTTAAGAATTGTCTGGAACAGATTAATTAAAATATTGAGTAAACAAATTTACTTGTCAATTGGTTTTCTTTTCTTTTCTTTTTGTCTTTTTGAGATAGGGTCTCGCTATGCAGCTCAGGCTGGCCTTGAGCTCACTTTTGTAGCCCAGGCTGGTCTCGAACTCATCCTGATCCTCCTGCCTCAGCCTCCCAACTACTGGGATAACAGGCGTGCATCACCATGCCTGGCTTTGTCAATTTGTTTTCTAACAAAAATGTATGGCTGAAGAAAATCAGGATAAGAAAAGTAAGTAAGGGTAGTATTTTGGTTTGCAGTTTCCTTGGGTCTCTAAAATTCAGGAGGGATAGTTCTGGACTGGAGTGAACGGACAAAGACAAGCCTCTAGTCCCAGAACTCTGGGAGGCAGAGGCAGGCAGATTACAACTTCAAGCCCAGCCTGGCAATCTAGCAACTCAATGAGGCTCTGTTTCAAAGAGTAAAGGAGGGTGTGGCTGGGCAGCAGCTCCAGTGAGGCCTTGGGTTCAACCCTGGGGCCACCAGCAGGAAGTGGGTATGGTGTTTACGATGATTTGTGTTTGCCTGACCCAAACTGATTAAATAGCTAGAAAAGAATGGGTGACATATTCAGGGAAAGGATCCCTTGAGATCCTGGCTTCATTATGAAATAGTTATTTGAAGAATTTAAAAAATATGTTTTCTCGATTACAAGATCTCTGGTGAACAGATATTCAGCCTACTAGATACAGACATGCCAAAGAAAAACACGACACTGCTGGATTTGAACTTGGGTTTACTGTGGACATACTTCGTATAAGAAGAGAAGTTCAACTGACACAGAGGTAGTTGAGGACACTTTCCAAAAAGAAACTATTTTCTGCACAAAAAGAAGAAAATACTTTCAAGTTTAATGAAATATAACAAATATAAATTATAACTTTTGTTGATTTATTTCTACAAATTATAATTTGCCACCTCCAGCCAGTGTCAAATAGCAATAAAAAAATAAAAATATCTACGAAGGGTAATAAGCCCTCTTCGATTAAAAGGCAGAAGAACAACTTATTTGTAGTCAGACTTTGTCATCAAAATGATTTGGGGCCAGCAAGATAGCTCAGCAGACAAAGCACCTGCTTTGCCAAGTGCACGGACCAGGGTTCGATCCCTGGTCCCACATGCTACAGAGGCCCCATCCCTGGGGCACACTGAGCTGGCCAATAAGTCCACGTGTGGTGGCACATGCCTGTAAGCCTAGTGCTGGAGAGGTTGAAAACAGGAGGCTCACTATGAGTCCGAGCTACGTACTGACACCCTGTACAAAATACATAAATGACAATATAAAATAAATAAAAATTCAAAATGGTTTTGGTTTTTCCATGGTCTCATGGATCCAAAAGCTCTTTAGAGGAACCATCTGTAGAAGGAACATTCAGCAAATCTGGCTCACTAAGCTGTCCTACGCATATCTACGTGCATGTATGAGCAAAGGACAGCTTACTCTGCGGTGATGAAATTCCCCACTTGGCTAAGAGCTTATTTTCATGGTACAACCAGCACATCAGGGACTACAAGGAAAAGATGTGAATGAATCAGGAGACTGTGAGTGCAGGAGCTGATGGGAACGCCGAGGTTGGCCAGGAAGACCAGAGATTTCTGCTACCAAATGCCATCTGGCATCACCGTCTCTCCAGCTCAGCCTATCACGTCCACCATTCACCGGTCCTCAAGGAGAAAGGCTGCCACGCCTGAGCCTGCATAAGCTAATCCTTGCCGAAGCCCTCTGGCCTCTTTCCTGGCATCTGGGAAGCAAAGTTCTATTTTTTTTCCTGTTCCATTTGTTTTACAGGATCATTTTTCATGTTATGTCCCTTTGGTCCAGCTGACTGACTTTTTGTAACTAGTTTGCCTCTTGTCTTTCTTCTGCCCCCATGCCCATACGGGCACCTTGCTGTCCTCTCTTCCCAGCTGGGAAGGCCTGTCCAACGCCTCCGCTCTGCTATGCCGCTTCTCCTGACTTCTCAGCCAAGGCGCTCAGCAGCGACTGAACTGCCCTCCCCAGGAAGAAGCCCTTGGGGCCCCAGCCCAGCCAGCTTGCAAATGCTTTTCTAGAAAGGGTGTCCTCACCCGAGGCAAAGGGACTTAACCAAAGCCAAAAGCCCTTGGCCACTGTCTACAAGAAGTGACACCAATGCTGTGTGTTCAGTTGCTAGCAGTGTTAGATGCCATCACTAGTTCTTCTTCTTTTTTAATCAGTTCTTCTTAAGACACTACCAAGTACTAGCCATCAGTGGACATCAGATAATATTTTAAGGAAGAGGAAACCTTTCTTCTTAGTGGATTTCCATCCTACCTCACGCATGAAGTCCCTAACTATTATGCTAATGTCCTGCAGTAGGAAGAACTTGAAGAAGGCTTAGCGAATAAAGCACTTCTGCTACTACCCTTGGCCTCCAGTTTTGAAAGCAGTTTATGTTTGTAGCATTATTATCTTTTTTGAACATAAATGCATCACTGGAAGCTTGCTCACCATTCAGGACAATTATCAGAGGATATGGAAGTTTCTTTAATTTAAATGATGTAGAGAGCCCAGAGTCATAACCAGAAGAACGGTTCATTTAGAACGAAGCACTGCTTTGCCCAGTTATATTCCTCTTATTCCCCCTTCCTGTAATGCTGTCACATTAGACACAAAAGGGAAATCTGGAGAGAATGGCAAGGAAGTCACTTCCTTGCCTCTTTCTGTGCAGCAATCTTGGTACAGCCTCACGAAAACGTTTTGTGGAATCTCAAGCCCGCAGCATCAGAAGGGCTGAACTTCAGCGTATGTTACGTCTCCCACCAAAACACTTCAATGCAGTTGCTAAATGCTAAGCAGACCATTCTGCAGAATTACTGGTGCTAGGTCTTAGCTTTAGAACTCACTTTGCTGGGCCAGGGAAATAGCTCAGTAGAATCAACGCCTGGCTGGCAAGCTCAGGGTCCTGAGTTCAATCCCTGGTACCCACCCCCCCAAAAAAAAGAACTCAATTTTCTAAGCTGGAATCAAACAGATAATTCTATTTTTCAAATCAACATGCAATACAAAACAAACTTTATCCATCCATATATAGGTTTCTTTACATAGATATCTGGCAGGACCACTAAGAATTCTGGTCAGTGTTCGATCCATTCAAATATATCTCATTCAACTACCTGTACTTTATTAAATAATGTATTATGTAAATCAAACAATGTCTTTAAGACCCATTTGCTCTTTCTCCCAGAAGTGATTTAAAATAGAACCAGGAACAAGGCTGATTCATGCCCCACACAGAGGACAAGCGGCCTGTTCTGACAATGCACAGAATGAACCATTTGTCTGGAGATAACACATCAGGCACTTGAGTCGGGTGTTCATACCTGTGGCGCACGACCCTTCAGCCGCCACGAGGATCTCGCTCTGCTGTTTGCATGCTGCCTGGCGCAGGTAGCACTCATTCTGGTAGCTCTCGCCATTGGAGCCACACACAGGCACATAGTCACTGTTGCACTGGGAACAAACACATGGCCACAAGCCTGTGGTTAGTCCTGCAATCTGGGTTCCTCCAGCACTCTGAACACAAATAACCACTTACAAAACCCCTCCTGTCCCCACTGTCAGTGATGCCTGCGGGATCCTCTAGGCCAGTGGTTCTCAACCTTTCTAATGTTGTGACCCTGCAATATAGTTCCTCATGTTGCGGTGACCCCAATCCAAAAAATAATTTTGGTGGCTACTTCAAAACTGTGATTCCAAACAAATGACATTTTCCGATGGCTTTAGGTGACCCCTATGTTTTGGTCATTCGACCCCCGCTGGGGTCGCGGGACCCACAGGTTGAGAACCGCTGCTCTAAGCGTTTAGCCCCGTGAAAGATACCCAAAGATATCCTTGAAAGATACCCAAGAGCTGGCGAGATAGCTCAGCAGATTTAAGCACCTGCTTTGGCAAGTGCAGGGTCCAGGGTCTGATCCCCAGTCCTGCATGCAGTGCCAGCTCCCCTAGGGTGGGCTGAGCTGGCAACCAAGTCTGAGTGTGGTGGTGCAGGCCTATAATCCCAGCAGTGGGGAGGCTAAAGACAGGAGGGTCAATACAAGCCCGAGCCACATAGTGAGACACCGTACCAAATACACAAAGGACAAAAAGCATACCCAAAGTCACTGTCCAGTCAGCTAACTGGTCATTTCATTTAGAGGAGGGAATAAATAGGAACCAAATTAACTGGTGATTCCAGCAGTGGTTGGAGAAGGATCAGGCAGAAGACGCAGCAGCAAAGAGTCAAGACTCTCTAAGACTGCGTTTCTGCTCTACAACCCAACTGACTTGGCAGAAAAAACTCAAGCCATGCTAGTAATGTGCATGCTAGTAATGTTGAAAACAAGGCAATTATTTGTTTGGAGCAAAATGCTTACCTGAAACGCAAAAAATTCAGTAACTCTTTGGTCGTTTTGTTTTTCTTTCCTACTGACTTTTGAACTTTATACATCTTTGGCTATTCAGATAAGATATAGATTTACTAATTCATGTTATGAATCTTTAAAGCTGTAGAATTTGATGGAGATACCATCTAGAATCAACACTGCCCAATAGGAAGAAAGAAATTAAACAGCTATGGAACTACAGGTAAACGTCACTGGCTACTCCAAAGCCTGACTATCCATATGCATCTCAGAAAGAGAAACGTTCATTTTTAAAAGCAATACCATTAAAAAAGTACACACATCTGCAATGGAAATGAAGCAGCCTACCAAGCATTGTCAGCCTCGTATAATCACACTCTAAGGCATTAGAGATACTTGGCTGTGTCCTACACCTGCTAATTATGCCAAGGATGTGATTAGCCATGATCACCACTGATGCACTTCATTGTTTAATTATAACAAATGTAATGATTAAGATGATTTTTTATAAATGTTTACTTAGGCCAGAACCTAAGGAAGATCTCTCACGCAGATCCATGTGCAAATGCTGTTCTGGTTTTGATTCCAAGTGAAACAGTTGGATCGCTGATGTGTGGCAAGTTTATGACACATTCAGAAACACAATGGCGTAATGGGGTGGCTATGGAAGTTTTGGCTTCCATGATAATAAACCTAAACTATCAGAAGTAAATCTCTAGTCAATGGCTTATGCAAAAGACAAAAATAAATGTGGAATCTGATTATTAGACATGTATGATAAGTGTTTGTGCTAATTTCTGATAATGTATATATAATAGTGTATATATTTCCTTCTAACCACACATTTGATTCTTATTTTTTGCCTTTATATAATAGCGCAGTCATTCTGACAAATTCACAAATGGTGTAAATCAAGGCCCTCTGAAATGAGTCTTTTCGACTCTTGCTATTTACCTGTGAATAAAATAAATATTACGTGTTACTCATTTTGATCTACTCCTTCTTAAACTATAAATTCAGCCAGTATCACACTCAATTTATGATAGTACTACTTGCTAATAGGATGAACAATTACTTTACAATCTTCTTTACCCTTACTTCATACAATTTACAGCCCAGACATTCTGGAAGTCCTCTATGTAACAATTCCTTTCCATGGGTAGCTAAGTGGTTTCTAGACTCCGACTATTTGTATGACATATTTTAAAAATTGATTTGATTGGGAGTTTTTGCTAAGCTTTCACTAGTCTTGCATTTAAGCAGTTCATTTCTGACCAGGTAACACCTTATTAAGGAGAAATAGATATGTATATAATTTAATTACATGTATATAATAACTCATACTATATTGCATAATTATTGTAAGTTATGTGTGTTTAGTATTTAGTTTTAAATACGCATATGTATATCTACTCCCATCTGAAATTGGGCCCGTACAGCTCAGCTACTATCGAGGAAGGAGGCCGAGCCGCACAGTAGTGAATGCCTCACTGTGCTGCGAGCAGCGCTGGCCAGAGATGGAATCAATGGGGCCGGTGTTCCCGAGAGGCTCGTGGCCAGTGATGCCAGGGGGTGTGTGGTTAAGTGCCTGCTAGATGCGCTGTGCCCAGGACCTGGAAGAGGAGGCTGCAGGTAGGGCTCACAGGCCTGTGCACACTGAGAGGAGCTCTGGACTACACAGAGAGATCAGGAAGGAGAAACAGCCAGCGCCCCATGGGCACCTGACTTGCCAACTCCTGCAGCAGACACCTGGGAGGCACAATCGGCCTGGACGGTGGGACGAGCTAACTTCTCCTGCTCCCGTTCTAGCACCCTTGCCACGGGTGCGGTTATGTTTCAACCTCTAGTGTTTAACTCTGGTTACCATGCTTGGTGAGCAGGGTGTGGGGCCCACTCTCCTCTGCTTCCTCTCTCCATCCCTCTTACCACTGTGCAGATGTTCAGTTGGGGGCCTGGGAGTGGGGAATGGGAAGTATTTATTATCTCTGTCAAGTGCTATTACATAACGCTGATAGGCATCTTAAAATATCAAGTCAACTGATAGAGCACTCCTGTGTCGTCTCCGAAGAGCGCGGGAGCCAAGTGCGAACAGAGCTCACATCTGAGCTGCCAAGGCCCAGGCACAGCCAAAGGGGGATTTGCATGGAGCTGTGAAGAGCTTAGCTGTAGATCACCAGCGTGCTGCTGGCCCTGGCACGGTGACCTGCTCTCCTCGCACAAAGAATGCAAGAAAGGAAACACTGCAGGTCTTCAAGCCTCAAGAGCAGAGAGCCTGTCGCAGGTCCTCCAGTTCCTCTCGTGGTGTGGAACCTTTCGCACATAATTCAATGATTAAATATTTAACAACTTTCTGGCTTAACTTCTCCATTTGAAACAGTTCACTGGGATGTATTTGGGTGGATTTCAACAGTTGGTTATTAAAATATGAAATACTATGGAAAACCATTTATGAACATGCAAACCATTTGCCCCCCTGACATGTATTTTATCCAGCAAAGTTTCCACGTAACAATACCGACAGATGGCATTTCTAGAATTAGAAAATGAAGGAAAGCAGCAGTACCCTCTGCATGGAAACAGGCTCACCACTGCGAAGAGACACACCAAATTGCGGGGAGTGGCTTTCAGGGGTAATCATGACATCGCTGTTTCCAGGAAGGGACAACCTCAGATGTTAAATGACTTACTAAAGGCCCCATAATTGGCTGGGAAAAGATAAACCAAGACTCTTGAGCAGATGGCTAAGTCCATAAATGTGTATGTTGTACAAACTTTCTCTCAGAAGAAAAAGGAATTCTATTTTTCTTAAGATGTTTTTAAAAACTGCAAGTTTATTTTCCAAATACGTGTTTTTCAATTAAATCCTTCTGACTCTGAAACTTCCACAGGGCTTAAAAAATCAGCCAAAGACCACAGTAGTAGCTTCAACAACTTGATACATCAGAATACATGGAATTCATTTGTAATGAAAAATAATGTCAGAAGTTTTTCATATCCTTTATTGTTTGGTTAATAAGGACAATTTCAGGGGCCAGCCAGATAGCTCCGCGAACTAAAGCGCCTGCTGAGGCAGAGCTCAGGGACCGCGGTTGGATCCCCAGTACCACATGCCTTGCCAGCCCCGCCCTCGGACCACACACTTGTAATCTGAGTTTGGGAGGCTGAAAACAGAGACTCTCTGAGAGTCCAATCTACATAGTGAGACCCTGTAGACCCTATACTAAATACGTACAATTTAAAAAAATGACAATTTTTAAGCTGAGGTTTCAGCCTCTAGAAGTTACGTATGACTTATGTTTTATATGCTGTCTGCACCTTCCAGGCTCTGGCACGTAGACGGCACTCAGCAGATGTTAAGTGGATTCTGTTATATTCCCAGCTGTCAAAAGCTTAGGAAGAATAGTTTGGGATGTGGTATATTTCTCTTCCAAAAAATAAAAAGATAAAAACCTAGCATTCGTTGCAGTTGTCTGACCACTCACAGGCAACTTTTATCTTTGAGACTGCAACATCTCACACATACACACTGTGGTGAAAGGGATCCTCTGTGGCTTCCTAGGCTGGGGTCACTGAGAGATACAACTGGCTCCAGGTCTCTCTCTGGATGCTCGTCACTAAGACTCAGTCATGAGCTATGCAGAAGCCCACACATTCCCAGGTAGAGAGGCTGACAAGAGCCGAGGTTCACAGTTGGGAGTCAGCTGTGAGCTGGAACACTGAGATGTACAGGGCAGAACTTGAGCTGATCCCACCCCCACCCCTTATCCAAAGAAGACAGTAGGGAGGAGCTGATCTCAGTGAGCCTCGTCCAGAATGCAGAGTGAAGCCGATGCTCATGGTCTTGAACTGCTAAATTGTGGGCAATTTTTCACACAGTCCCAGTGACCAGGCCATTTCCAGATCTACACGATGGCTTAATAAATGGAAATAATTTTGGAATCAGATAGTACTTGAAAAGCATAAAGCTTCATCATGTGTTTAAATCCTACCCTCTTCCTTCCTTTTTTCTCTTCCTGTTTTCCTTTAGTTTTTCGTGCATCTACTTGTCATCTACTTCTTCTAAACGTACATCCTCACATATACCGGAAGAATGCTAAGCTTGCCAATTGGTATAAAAACAGAATGGTAGAATACAAGAGACCACAGGGTGTTCTCCAATTCACGCTGTCACCTAAGCATGAGCTGTAGAGGAGGATGAAACCTTATCCAAAAATATTAGGACAAGAAATGTTTCAGATTCTGGAGTTTTGCGGATTCTGAAATGGTGGCAGAGACTTTATACCTCAGTATCCCTAAACTAAAATCTAAATTACAAAGTGTTCAAAATGCAACACTTTTTGAGTATCATGTTGAATTTTGTAATATTTTGCAATGTCGATTTCCAGATTCGGGGTGGTCAACTTCTTTTGATTTGGATATTAACAGTTATCTACCACAAACTGGTGTTCCTGTTGTATTGTTGGCATATTACTGTCAAATTCACTGTCATGTAGAATATTTTGAGAAACTATGGTTAATGTCAAAAGACCTAGAGGCAAATACGAGGCTTATCATTGAATGGTAAGTTACTTATATTTGCAGGCCTTAACTGCTTCCTCTTGTCACAGAAGAGAAAATAACTATCTAATTGCAAGAAACATGACAATATGTCTTAATAGGAGAATGGCTTACTTAGAATTATCTAAAGAAGTGAAAATTATTTTCACAATGGTGCTTCAACCATAATCCAGATTAGAAGATCCGGAGCAGATGTGTATGTGCCCATTCCTCTTTGAAAATTGCTTCTCAACCAGGAAGAGCAAGTGTGCATTCTACATCGAATGGAAGAACTCTTAAAGTACAAGAGAAAACAAGTTTGGAACTGTATATAGAACAGTCACTTTTCTGGCTCAGTTGTGCCCCCCAGAACAGACAAAGGCAACACAGAAGAACTCAACCAAAATCCATGTATCAGCATCGGTAATGGACCAAATCCAGGTGCTTTTAGATTATAATATCCTGTGAGTGATCTTTCTTATATGTGCACTATATTCTTCTCTAATTTCAACTAAATCAGCTATTATATATTCTTTACATATGCAAAGCGTGCGTTGCCTAACAGGAAGATGTTTACTTCCTCAAGCCAGTGACAACTATCGTAATACATATGTGAATGACAATAGGAATGCAATAGTCAATGTAAAATGCAACAATAATGAGAGATTTACATTTGAGTTTCCTACTGGAACTTGCATTAATTACCCTCTAACCTTTCCATTCAGTAACTACTTATATTAATGATAAATGTAACTGTCCGATATGTAAAAAACATTAACTATTCTTTGATAAAAATTATACCCAAATCTTCTATTGTAGCTGAACACAATTCTTTTTTTTTAATGTATTTGGTACAGGGTCTCATCGCACAGCTTGGACTCATACCGCTCCTCTTGTTTTCAGCAGCTTTACTGCTGGGAGTACAGGCGTGTGCCACCATACCTGTCCTTGGTAACTGGCTCGGCACACTCAGGAGTGGGGCCAGCAAGGCCTGTGGTGCCGGGCATCGCACTTCCGTCTCTGCACTTGCTTAAGCAAGCTCTCAGTCTTCTGAGCTAGCTCGCTGGCCCCACAATTCCTTTAACATGAAATTATACATTTCCATGTAGAAGCATTCAACCACTTAGAGTTCTACCAACTGACCCCCGCCTTCATCCCTGGTGAAATCTTAGAACCATGACTTGCCATGTGAGGAACTTTCTGCTTGCTGATGTACTTTATAAGGTTTATGAGTTTGCTTCTTACATCATTGGTTGCAAAAACAACAAATCTAAAGGAATCCTGTGGGTCTCTAATTAGTGATTTATCAGGTTCCTTCCTTTAATTAACATTTGGAAAAGGTATGAATTGTGGAGTGCTCATGCACCATTTCTCCACTGTAGTTTGTTAAGAGAACATAATTACACTGTTCTTTAATCGACTTTAGAATTTGGTATTGCATATACACTAAGGATGCAATACTGTGTTTCTAGCATGGTAACATGGTCTTAAGGACTTCAGTACAGTCATAACAACACCTGAACGCCAGGAGATGGTGCACTTTACAAATACGAGTAGCTCTGTTTTGTTTCTTAGAAAGAAAACAATAATGTTGTTGGAGGTTTTAGCTCATCTAAAAGTCATTCAAACCACATTTAAGTACGAATTTCCTTATCTGGCTCACTAAGAGAATGAATTCAATTTAAAATATTTACATTTATTAATTCTAAATATCACACAAGATCCCAGATATTTAGGTATGCGTTTAGTTTTAACTTATTCTACACTTTTATTCTTCCTTACACTATTTTTTATTTTAAAACTACATTTATTAGATTGATCATGCATCATGTAATTTTATGTTTATTTTACACATATAAGACTTCTTAAGAGGACACACAAAAAAACCCTTCAACAGTGGCAAATATAGTGTTTTTAATAACAGTGCTCAATTAAAACTATTTTTGTGGTGATATATATTTATACACATACACATCTACATATGCATTATTTTAAGCCTGTGCAGTAATTTATTATTATTATTTTTTTACAGTAGCTAATACACTGCATAATGTTCTCTCCCTCTGGATGAATCATAGCCATTGCTCGACCATTTTGCTCTCTGTGGAAGTCTGGGAGAAGGTCTTCTCTGAGTGACTCTCCTTAGGCACACTTACTTTCCTCTGTGGCCCTAAATATACAGCTACTTTCTCTTTGTGCTCTGGTGTTGAGACAAGAAATCATGTCCGTATCTGGTACTCTGAACAACTATGATGAAGACAATATTATACAATCTTCCTTACACTTTCGAAAACTGTTACTGATTTCCTATAGTTTTGTTTATATGAATACTTCCTGGTTGAGTCTTATGTTGGCTATCCAAGTTCTTCTTAGACAGTAATTCAATAATACTCAAAGGTGAATATAGTACACTAACACAACACCTACGCAATTGGAAAGTATATGTGATTACACTAATATTGTCAAAGAGGAAGTTTTTAATTGATAGCATAGAAGCACACATCAAATGATGTACTGAGAGATGGATCATTAGTAGACGCTACTACCCTAGCTTGACTATCTAGTCTGCCACCTCTTTCTCTTGCCTTCCTTGCTGCGAACTTTTGTAACCGAAGTGTATATTCCTGGTGCTCATGAAATGACTTGTGGCTCTCCGTGTGCAAATGGATTCTTGGTAGGTTTATCTCCCCAGCCTGGGGCAGGCAGAAGGAAATCAACCTGTATTAAAGGCCAGGCTGTGATTTCACAACTACCACAGTAGTTTTAGAGTCACCTTAATAACAAATGATTTAGAAACTGCATCACATTGTCATGATAATGAAACACAATGCCAGCAAAACAAAGAAGAATGACATCAAAAGACAGAGCCCTCGCCAAGTAGAATCAAAGTACAGATGCACACAGGTTGTCCCTGATTATCCCAACCATCTCATCCCATCGGGTGACACACAAACTGTACTCGAGGGTCAGAGACACCATTTCCCTTCCCTGTCCCCAAAGCACAACCTGAGGCTTCCACCTCAGGCCGCATTTCTAACTCTGGCACACACAGTTCTCCAACAAGCATATGTCTTCTTGACATCAGCAGGTTCTCTTGCCAGTATTTTGCTTGGTGCCAGCATGCACAGCTATAAATTGTCAAGTGATAGGTGGCAAAGGCGGACACTCGCTTTGTAGTCTTTTTTAATGAATTAGAAGATGCAAATAGAAGACATCTTACCTTGAACTGACAGACGCAGGTCACAGTGTCTCCAATTCTTAAGCACTCCCCATCGAATTTACAGGTGTTGGTATCACAGAGGAAGAGATCATTTTCTCTATCGTCATAACCTCAAATTTAAAGAGAACCCTCCAGTCATTTAAAAACATGTGACAGAGTTTAACACAAAAGCATAATCGTAAAGCTTTCAAAAGAGCTGTCCTAAATCTTAATTCTGACAAGCACATGTTCTACAAGGGTCACTCTACCGATAACCTCCAAAACCTGGTTAAATGGCCTATATTCATTTCTGTTCCTCACATTTCTTTTGTCAATTCTCCCTCAGTGTCTTCTTCTGACGATGCCGTTCCGTTTCAGCTTGTGCTCACACAGACAGCGGCGAATGAAAGTTTGAGACGTGCTCCTAGCTCATTTTTTCTCATTATGAGGATGAGCTCTGTGACCTCAAAACTTAATATTTTGGAAAAGATCTGGTGATCATCTTGCCCATTTTAATGTTTCTCTATCTTTAATCACTCTTTTGTTTTAAGGTCTGAAGCAACCTCTTACTTGGGGTTTCTCCAGACAAAGAGGAAACAAAGCCCCAATAATAAAGATAAACAAGCACAGTGTTTTCTGGGATGATCTGTCTGGCACACATGAAGACTGATGACCCCGAAGTTAGTAGGGAGAAGGGGGCTGGGCTGGGGGCAAGTTCTCAGCAATCTGCCTGAAAAAAAAAAACAAAAAACCTGTCATTCCTTTCAGTCTGTGCAGATCTCTTCAAGATACCTACCTAGCTAATGACGAATTTCCTAAGTGACAATGCCCATTTCACCCTGAAGTTATTTGTTTCCTAAAGCAACACTAAAATTTAAAGAGGTGAAACACATTAGTCATGTTGGACTGAAAAGCCATCAGCATTTGAAACAACTGATTTGAGAGGTCATTTGATATCCCTATAACAAAACACCTAAAAAGTGAATTTGATATCTGAAAAGTAGAAATTATTCCTTAAAGAAACAGCAGACATGCGTGCACGAAGCAAGAATAAGTAAAACAAATGCATAGAGTTTCACAAAAAACATCAAATTCAGAAATTTGCAAGGCCAGAGCAAATTCACTGACCCAAATCTCATAGGGCCGTAAATCTCAACTTGTTTTCCAAAGGAAAGATCAGAGTGAGGCACAATAATGGTCCTCTTAGCATTTTACAATGATAATAACTCAGAACCACATATTCTTGCCTCTGCCAGTGACAGGCACCCTCTCTTCCCCAAAGTCGCAGGCTCTTGGGCTCACAGGCGCCCCCGAAAGCCACTTCACTCAGAGCCCAATTGAACTGTAGCCGAATTACATTTACAGAAGAAGAAAAATCATATGCATGCTTGTAGAAAGTAGAGCAGACCGGAGCGAGAGGACGACATCCAGGAGAGCTAACGGGGTTGCAAATGCCAAGGAAAGCACGCCGCAGTCCCTGCCGGCATACTACAGGGAGTCCTGAAATGCGAAACCGGGAGCTGGGGCACAGCGACTCCCGTCCTCCGGCCCCATTTAATTGGAAGGCTTAAGCGGAGTGAAGCCTGGCCACGCTCCTGCCTTCCTTCCGACTCCGAAGGGTCCCTAGCGGGTCAAGGGGGCGCCGGAGCCTCTCCCCCAAATCCAATGAAGAGATGCGGGAGTCGCAGCCAGCACCGGCCTCGGGCACGGCAGCCTCCAGCTCCACCCATCCTCCTCCTAGGAGCCCTGGAGGTAGAGGAGAGGGTCTGGCTGCACGGTCATCCTCGTTCAAGTCTCGGAACGGGCGAGCCAGGGAGAGGGAAAAAAAGAAAGAGGGAGAAACGGGTCCTCCGGCAATCTACTTCCCCACGCTTCGGGC
This sequence comes from Myocastor coypus, assembly GCA_004027025.1. Lineage (NCBI taxonomy): Eukaryota > Metazoa > Chordata > Mammalia > Rodentia > Myocastoridae > Myocastor > Myocastor coypus. The sequence continues at coordinate 10,643 of PVJA010004442.1, read as the reverse complement.
GAGCTGGGCTTTCTGACAGCGAAACCTTCGCACCCTCGCGGCACTTTTTGCCAGGAACCCACGATTCCTCTGCAGTTTCCATTTGATTTGCTGTTTGCTCTCCTGCTCTTTCGCATAAAGTTATTTCTCTCTTATCCTAGCCGGACTTTTTCATTAACGATGGCAGGGGTTTCTAGTGTATCCTAGGATTACTGCTCCACTCAGCCGACCTGGACAGCCATCCCGTGGCACATTTTTCCAAACCCTCGCCACTCCCGGCCAAGTGGAAGCATGTCCGGGTCCCCACCTCTGCACTGGGTCCCCAGCGCGGCCCTGAGCTCCTGCCTCCCGCACCCGCAACCCGGGCCAAGCGCCTTCGCCTCTCGGCCGGCAGGGAAGGAGCAAGGTCCCGGTGGCCGGCAAGGATCGGGCTCAGAGCTCGGCGGGAAGGATCAGGATCCGGCCAGCCAGGAAGGGTCGGCCGGGGAGGGTTGGGGTCTGCGCGCGCCGGGTGGCTGAGACGCGCGCCGGGGCGGGCGCACGGGGGTGGCGGGCTGCGGTGGTGGCCGGGGTCCCGCACTCACCGGAGCAGTTCCAGCCGGTGGGCGTCTGGCAGTCGCTCAGGGAGGTAGGGAAGGCGGCGAGCCTGCCGGGGCGGGCGACCAGCAGCAGCGCCGCGGGCAGCAGCAGCAGCCAGCAGAAGCCCTCCCCGAGGGTCCAGCCGTTGCCCGGCCGCGGGTTCGGCCCTGGCCCCATGACTACTTCGCGCAACTCCGCGGCGGCGGCGGGCGGCTTCCGGGCGGGGGCGCGGGGTGGCGGGCGCGGGGCGGTGGGCTACAGCGCATCCCGCAGATGCGGGCAGAAGCGGCAGCGGGGACTCCGGGCGGGGACGCGGCGGCCGAACCCGCGCATGAGCGCGGGACGCTCAGCAACATCCAGGGAGCCGGCGCGGGGCTCGGCTGGGGCGCGGGGCCGCTGCGCCGCGAGCGTGAGGAGCCGGGGCCATGGGAGGCGCCTGGCTGACGGGGGGCGGCGGCGCGGAGCCCGAGCGCGCGAGGAGCAGCAGAGCCCCAGCGCCCGCAGCCCGCGGCCGCCGCTCGCGCTGCCGTGCGCATCCCTCGGCGAGCAGCAGGTCCTCGCGCGGCGGTCACGTGGGCGCGGCGGGCGGGCGCTGATTGGCCGCGCGGCTGAGGCCCGGGGGCGGGGCGGCGAGGTGCGAGGCGGCGCGGCCGGCTGAGGAGCAGCTCGGGCGGGCGGGCGGGGAGCGCGGGGACGCGCGGGCTTCCGGCGGGCGCCCCGCTCCAGGACGCCCCCTGCCGAGCGCGGGCCCCGCCAGGACCTGGCCGCGCGCGTGGGGTCTGGGCTGCGGCGGCGTCGCGGAGCTGCGGGCGCGGGGCGCTGCCGCCCGGGGCGCGGCGAGCACGGAGTGAGGCTCCTTGCGGGCTCGGCGGCGGCGCCCCGGCTGCTCCCGACGCCTCAGCCCCGGGCGCTCAACGCCAGCCGGGGCTCAGCCTGGGTTCCCGAGCCCGCAGAGCCTTGTGCGCCGGGAAAGCGCCGCGGGGCTGCGGGGAGGCGGCGCCGCCTGCACCCTGGTTGGGCCAGGCAGGGCCCCGGAGGACCCCTCCCTGGGCCCGGGCGCGTACACTGCTGCGCCGGAGGCTCGGGGCCGGGGCGGGGGGTTAGGATGGGGGACAGGAGACCCAGGGGAAGGTCGCTACTGGGGTCCCCATTCTCCGGATGCGCCGGAGTTTGTGCGTGGCGGTGCCGGGTCGCCTGCCTTCCTCCCTCCCTGGCCTCCTCTGGCCCCTGCAGCGACCCTTGCCCCATCTCCCTTCCGTTCCCTTCCTGCTCCGCGGCCCCCAATCTGGAAGCCTTGTTTGACAGCATCTATCAGGCAATTAGTGTCGGTTCCCAGTTACTTAAAAGAGGCACAGCAGACTTTGAAACCAGGGAGTCTCCTTCCTATGCCCACACCGACGGAAAAACAAATCGTGCCCAGCAATCTTTTTAAGTACTTTAACCTCCAACCTCCTCCCACTTCTTTGCGTTTTAACTTCTCCTTTGAGAGATGTGATTGTGTAGCACCTCCGTTCTTCAAAGAAATCTCTGCCTCTGTCTCTCCCCCCTCTCTGTCTCAGCCTCTCTCTTTCTCTCTCTCATCCAATCCCTTTGTCTCACAGCTCTGCCCCCGCCCACCTCCAAAGATTTCCGAATCTCTGCGACTCTTCTGCAGTTAAGCTCAGATCCCTAGCTCTAGTCAGTGGCCTTGCGCCTGGCTGACAACTCCATTAAAACAGATCAATTTTGCCAGACGTTGGAGGCAGCAGAAAATCGGCTTCTTAGACAGAGCAGCTAACTTCTGGAAAGAAACGGAATGCCCAGTCGTTAGAGCCGCCAAATGACGATGCAAAAACGCGGAGTCAGACGAGCGGCCCAGCAGAGCTGCGGACGCGAAGGCGAGCTCGGTGTAGACCGGCACGGCCCTTTCCCTGCGCAAGGCTGGCGCGCCAGCTCACCGGGCTTGGGGAAGTCAGTCATGCCTCAGACTCAAGGCAAAATCCTCCAAAGAGTGTGTGCAGAGATTATGACAGTGAAACCGAACCTGATAGGATTTCACGGCCGCGCTGTAGATGGAGAATTTTGTAGAACCTCTTAGCAGAGAAAAATTGTTTACTGAATTCTCTGCTAAGTAAATTTTTGGCATGGTTTGTCATGACATATACTCTGCCTGAGACATTTCGCCCAAAGTAACTTAGGACTCCAAAAGGAGTTAATTACTGACTTATGACTGGTTAACAAATACAGTTGCTTCCTCAGAGGTCCTGTAAATTATTAAACAGTTCGAAGCAAAGCCTTTCCAATGGGGACGCCGCGAATTCGCTCCAGTTACTGCTTGGTGTTACAGTGCTACCAAGAAGCGAAGCCTGAAACTGGCAAGCACCACCAAGCGGCAGAAGAGCACCGTTCACGGGGCAGAGCTGTGTGCTGCTGAATATGTAAATCGAAGCCCTACCTGGTGTGGGCTCCTTGCTAGGTACCCAGGAATCATACAGGCATTACATTTTATTGCAGTTAAGATTGCATGAGGGCTTCCACTCCTGCCCTACAGGGTCAAATCAGTTTACTTACTAGGATTAAATGATAGATCAGGGCTCTGAATTGTGTTCAGTTTTGTGCATTACATTATTAGTACACAGTGGTCCATAACACGCACTTGCAGTGTTCTTAGTTTAAAGTACTACTCAGCATTAGTTTTCAATGTCCCTGAGCTAGAACACATTATGTGAGCCACATGCTACAACTGGTACAGAGGGGGGTCAAGCTGTCATGTTTTAAAGTGAAAGTAGCACAAATAATGTAAATATACACGGTATGTATATATGTCTACATCTTTTGCATGAAAGTTCAAAAAATTTTAGAGATGAGGCTGGAAGTAGCTTGGTGGTAGACCAGACCACTTATTTAGAGCACATGGGGAAGTCCTAGGTTTGATTCCCAGCACTGCAAATAATTTTTTTTCCATTTCGATGAACATCATTGAGAGGGGTCAGATTACTCTAAGCTTAATGAGCATCAAGTGGATCAAAAGAAGTTAATCTAGAACAACAATTAAAGATACATCAAGCAGGGTGCTGGGGAGATAGCTCCATGGCACAAGTGCCTTCCTGGCAAGGGCAAGGTCATGAGTTTGAATCCCAGTCCCATTAAAAAAAAAAAAAAAAAAAAAAAAAAAGATAAAGCAGGAAGAAAGGGTACACTGGCCATCAGAACCTCGTTTCTTTGTGTCTTCTATTACTTTCTGATTGCTTCCATAATAGCATACGATACGTTATGCTTCTTGGATGTCAGTGCTGTACCACACACAAAGAAACATAATATCCCTATGATACCAAGAATACCACGGCATTTTATAAGGAAGAGATACGGCTTTGACAAAATAAAGCAACTTGGGACTTGGCAAAATGCAGACTTGTTTCAGAACACAAGGCCTGGAGTCTCACCTCCTGCCTCCTCAGCACCTCTTCCCCTTGGAGAAGGGAAGTGCAGGGCGCTCTGCAGCAGCTCTCCAGAAGGTCCCTGCCTCTTCTTCCTCAGGAGCATCAGTGAGACCCTCTGGCAGTCCGTCTCACGCGTAGGTAACAAGAGCCAAGCTCTTCCGTAGCTGTTTGATCACATGAGCACCGGTAAAACTTAAGGCATGTCCTAACTAGTGAGAATTCTCATTCCCCGAGTCTGGAGTTGGGCCCTGAGGGCAGTATTTTAGTATTTATCCTACATTGAAGACTGAAGTATCACCTGTACCTAAATGACAAAGTGAAGGAGTGCAGAGATATTTGATCAGTTTTTACAGGCTCTTTGGAAGAGAGCTTGTATGGCAGGGTAAAAGCTTAAACTCGGGAGCAGGGCATGGTGATGCATGCCTGGAATCCCAGAGCTGGGAACTCTGAGACAGGAGGATCACTGGAGTCCGAGCTGCATACTGAGACCCTGTACTAAATACATTAAAAAAAACTTAATGTACAAGCAAGCTATTATAACATGTCTAACTCTATTACATGCATATTTACCATCTAATATGCTTGGCTTGGTAAATGCATAACCGTAGCTTTCTTATTTGTAAAATATGGACAGCAATAATGCCTCTGAGGGTTGCTCTGCAGATTAAGGGAGAAGCAGCGTGATTTAGTGATAATGACTTTGCTGGAACTCCCACGTAAGAGGGAGCAAGAATAAGTGCATGCTTAGATTGTGCATAGTTATATGCACAACAAAAGCACGTACCATATTGCTGATATGCTACCGAAGCACACAAGTTGATTATTAATAATCAAAGCACAGTGCTGTCCCACATATTAACATTTTATCCTTTAATTTCTAGCCTACGTTAGATACATAGGTCAAATGTTCTGAATCACTATTTCCTTAAATTACGTATATAATAATATGAAAAGCATGTATTATGTTATCGTGCAAGAAATGCAGTACAAATTTGTATGTGAGGTAATAAATATATTAGAAATTTGTCTATAGATCAAAAGCTATTGGCAGTGTTTTGTAAAAGCCATGTTTATGATTTTTTTTACAAAACTAACATATTTAAACACACACTATTTTTGCCCTTTATTACCAGTCAACAGTGTATAAACTATGAACTGATTTTAAAACAATTTTATAAAGAAGAGTTTTATGTGTTCTATGACCTCATTTGATATATATATATATATATATATATATATATATATATATATATAACAGAGAGAGAGAGAGAGAGAGAGAGAGAGAGAGAGAGAGAGAGAGAGAGAGAGAGAGAGAGAGAGAGAGAGTGTTGATGTTTAATTTGTAAGTCCAGTGGTTAAAATAGCTTATTTCATGTTAGGTATTAGGATATTTCAGATCCCAATGATACTGATCCTGGCTTTCTATGCTAAACAAGCAAACTCTGGAGGTAAACATAGAACAGTGAGTATGGTTTTTAAAAGCCCAGAGTATATTTTCTAATAACTATAACATGCATCCTTGCCTGGCTTCCTCTGTCCTTGGTCAAAGCCACTGAAAGGGGGTATCTTCATTCTACACACACCCAAATTTCAGAAGATGGAGAAGTGATTTCTCACTTATAGCTTTTTAAGAATGCATGTCACCAAAAGTACCTTCTCCTACAGATTTCTGATCAGACCAGTAAGTATCAGTTAAGGTGTGCCACTAGTTTGCCAGTGATTGAGGAGAGCTGCATTGCCATGGAAAAGGGTACAATTTGATGCGTTTTATTTATGAATGAAAAGTTTTCACAGGCTAGTGTTTTTATTGTAGCCTTATCTTCCACTTGAGTCCAGAGTTTTTCTTCAAACTCATTATGACACTGGCTAAAATTATTCCTGGTTCAGGCTAAGCTCATGGAATTTAAGGCTGACACGGGCCTCTTTGGCTATTCCGGGGCTCCTGCTGCACCAAGTCAGAAGCACCTACATGGAAAGAGTTAGGAGTCGTCTTACAATCTGTGTCGCTAGCATCACCCAGCCCTTTTTTTTTTTTTTTTGAGACACGGTCTCATTATGCTGTTGAGACTGGCCGTGAGCTCACTTTTGTAGCCTAGGCTGGTCTCGAACTCGCACCAATCCTCCTGCCTCAGCCTCCCGAGTGCTGGGATTACAGCCATGAGCCACCACGCCCGGCTTTGTTGCTTTTTTTTGACCCAGCCCTTTCTATTCAGACAATTCTAGACATTTGTTTACCACCGCTAAAACTCACTCATTCCATCTTCTAACTGCTGCGACATCACAAAGAGTTCCCCCAGGTTCCTTGTGAGGAGAACAGTAGGCTCCTATAGCGAGAACATTGCATCTGAGCCACTCTGCAGACTCCATGGCATCTTGGAAGGAAGGGGCAGAGGGATAAAGCGATGGAAGGAGAAGGAAAGGCAAGGAGAGAGAGAAAACACTGGGGAGCAGGCCTGGCTGCCTCCACTGAATATGGGAGTAACCTCCCTGAAGCATCTCCACCTGGAGTTTTGCTGCGCCTACGGACGTACTAAGCACTATGAAGAACCCTGCAGTGAAATCAAATGAAGCACATCAAACAAAGGTAAACACCTGCTTAATTTTATTGAACTCAGATTTTCAATATTATTTGACCATGGTATTCCTTTCAGCAGGAAAACATTCTAAAGAATGACACCAATAGATTTTCACTTCTTCCTCAATGGCCACAGCTTACCATGAGGGATCTTTATCAACTGGACCACAATTTGGGGGTGGGGACCAGCCCTTGACCTCTCGTTCTACAGAGAAAGCAGCAGAGCCTGTTCCCAGTTAGGTGTGTGCTGTCTATGTTAGTAGTGTAAGTGTCACAGCTCTGCTGATGCAAAGGTTCCCACCAATGTGAACATCTTACAACTGCAGTGTCAGTCTTTCCTGGCCCCTGACACCTTGAAACCTATAAAAACAAAATCTTCCATTTCATCTGATGTAAACTCTAAATTACTGTAGTTTCCATTCCCAGGAGTTGTAACTTGGGGTCAACTACAGATTTCATAGCTACAGATATCTTACACTGTTGAGCCTGCTGAAAAAGTTTAAACAGAAAATTTCAGAGCATTGTGAAAGAGGATTTAGTAAGTTTCTTGAGAACTCTGTGCTTATCTCTTTATATCAGGCAGGTGGACCCTTAGGTGCTCAGTGGCTAAGCAGAGCTTCTTTGTTATTGTTGTTTTTGCATTTTTGTCTTTTTGAGACAGGGTCTCGCTATACAGCTCAGGCTGGCCTGGCCTTGAACTCACTTTTGTAGCCCAGGCTGGGCTCGAACTCACATCGATCATCCTGCCTCAGCCTCCTGAGTGTGGGAATGACAGACGTGCACCCTCCCCCAGCTTTCTGACATACCATAGATCCACATGAAGGACAGGCGCCTCTGACTAGCTGAGAGGGAATCCCTGTCATGACACTTGTAAGCTGGGCGTCCAAGGCTCATTTGCCACTTGAGCTTCTGTTTTCTCTCTTGGCAAGAGTTCTTTTTATTACTTAGGCAACAAAAAAACTCATCCTAATGCAAGAACATGGCGGAGGTAGGGTGCGGGAAAGCCTGAAAGCAGGAACCAGAGTCCTTGGAGTCTGTGGCCACCTCTCACTTTTTCCTGCTGGGCCAGCGTTGGCTCTTGTTTTGTACGTTGGCACGTTGCCTGTGCTTCTCTGGTGTAGATCAGTCTTCTCTACAAATCTTCATCTTAGATTTCATTTCATGATGGTGTTTAGCTACTCATCTCAGGACGCTATAAGGAAAATACATAAAAATTCTCTTGATATAAGTATTTGTGGAGAGATGCTGGCTTCAGCCAAGAGCCTTGATTTGCTCAGCATGAGCTCTGACACCACTGAGTGACAGCTCATGCAGAGAGCAGGTGACTTTTAGGGACCTGATGTACAGAGAATGATTCACAAGTGTCAACGTCTCTGTCTGTCTCTGTGTTTGTGCTCTCTCTCTCTCTCTCTTTTTCCATATATCCATGTCTACATAAATATACATTCTGTTACAAAGAGCGATTCATAAGTAAGTAGCTACACATACATGTATTCACACATATATAAGGGGTAATTGAAACTTTAAATAAGCCAAATCTTTACGTTAAAAGACACATTGCCAAGAACGATAGACTCAGTGTGCTCAAAGCAAAGGGACATAGCTTGAGTATTTTGAGAGTGGCTAATAGCAGTTTGACTTTACTGTCACGAATTTTTAATTTTTAAAATTTAACCTTTCACTGTATCTTATGCTGACTCCCATTAATCAAACATTCATAACAATTTCTGTCAAAGGTAAATAGTATGCTGTGTCTTAATCGATGTCATTTATTGGATCTGGCATCATAGGACTCCTGGTTCAAATCAAACAGATCGCAAAAGGTAAGACTTTTGAATTGATTCAGCATCCCAACGTCCACAGCTGCCCAACTGAAGACAGCCATGGAAGAACACTTTCAGAGATGCTTCAGGAAGTAGAAGGGAGAATGGGAGAAGTATGGCAGGTATTGTAAGGGATACCTGACATTGTGTCTTTTACTATAATAACTTAGAAAGAAAGTAAACATTTTCATCACACCTTTTATATATAGCACATATGTCCATACATACATGTATATTAGAATACATGTAGTGTGCATACATTCTTATGTATATTTATGTCCACATTAAAATTTAATAGGATAAAGAAATTGTGTGTCTTGTCTTTCCAGCCTACAGATTTCACTCCACCACTCTAAAGCAGTAACTGCAATTACCACATTTATTTATTTATTTATTGGAGAAGTCCTCTATATTTGTGCAGCTGGGCCATCAAATTATATTAATTCTTTTTAATGTTGTCCAAGTAACAATGTTCATAATACTTATATAGCATGTGTTTTGGACCTTTTGAGAAAAGTGTATATCTTGGGATATGTTTTTTGCTTGTTTGTTTTGTGGTACCAAGGATCAAACTCAGGACCTTGTGCTTGACAGGCAAGCACTTATTCCACTGAGCTATCTCCCCAGGTAAAAGTGTATATCTTGCATCACCTTTTCACACCAGACACTTTTCTTCTATTTGAGAGATCAGGAAAGCAATATGTACTGAGAGACTCATCCTGCATTGTCTAACTGAAGTTTCAGTGTTTTGCGAGCATGAGTAGATCTTTTGTGTTGACTATGACACACAGGCGCCTTTCGCTAGATTGTATTGTAAGTGCAGTTTCGTGAACTGCATTTATAAGGTAAGTGATCCCTTCTTGGACTCGTACATCTTCTCACTTGCAAAGTTGTACTTGAAATGAACAATAATCCCTTGGATCCGAGTAATGCTTCAATGCAGCAGAATGACCTATTTCTTAATTGTGTGTCCTTCAGCATGGTGTACCATTCAGAAGGAAGAGCTCTGCTCACGGCACACAACTAGGAGGGTGCTGTGGTGAAAAGATACCAGCAATAGCTCCATTAATGTTGAGCCTATGCCTCCGTCTAATGGGTGCTAATGCATTCTACGTGACATGTGTGAAGATAAATTCCAGCATTAGTAGGCTTCCATGACATAACAAGAAGCCGTTTCTCTAACAAGTTCTACTTCTCAAGTAGAATATTGTATTTCCTGTGTCTGATTGAAAGTTAAGGTTTAGACAGTGGCTGTTACTTTTATTGATGCAGCAACAAAATATCCTCCTCCCAGTGCCCAATGTGTATGCGTATCAGACAGAAACTTAGGGAGAGCATCGCACCTTTGTAGATAGCTACGCTTCACAAAAATCCACATTTGAGAAACACTATAAGTTCTCTGATCAAAACAGAAGTCATCTCTGTATAACACTTAGGATTCCAGCTTCCTCTTAAGATGTTATTTATATTTATTAACCTTCAGAAAAGATGGCAAATAATTAAACCATTCGGCTAATCATTGCAATATATCTGAAACTATCGGCACAAAGTGGCAGTCAGTTCTCTTCCATTAAAATCTGATTTCTACAGACGCACCAATTAAAATGTTTTGAGCCCATGAAAAACCAAGTAGTGTTCAATTTAAAATGAAATACAACTTAAGTTTATTATTTTTCTGCATTTTAGCAGTATTATGACAGCTGCATATAATAAGTTGGGTTTCAAGCTTCTGTAGCTTCACTACCGCCTATACTGTCAGCAATGTAAGTTCTTTCCTGTAGGTTCTTGTACACATATTTTAGGGGGTTATGAGGTTGAGAAGTAGATAAAATCTAATGATTTTTTTTCTAAGAAATTGCATATAAGCTTATGCCAGAATGTTTCCAAAGTGTTTAAAGAGTTTCAAAGAGCTCTTCAAAACCCATTTATGAGCCTTTGCTTAGACGCCATGTTTTGAGTCATTTTTTATTACAAGGAAAATAATGTCACCATACTACATAAGATATTTCCATAAAAAGATGCAGTTTGGTATGGAAGTAGAATAGTTTACCTTCAAATGACTTGATTTATTTTGTATTCATACAATATAGGTTGACTTTTTGATAAAAACACAACTGTATTTTTAAATTGCATGAAATTTCAAATATGGGAATATATGAAGAAGTATGAAACTTTGCTGAATCAACCTCTTATTACAAAAAGACATATCTTTTTATTATGAGTCTGATCATTTTGATATTTTTATATCTTAATATAAGTAGAAAATAT